>SNQJ01S0075885.1:0-24325 GCA_010110895.2 Picea sitchensis
TACTACCTCTTTTTCCATGATTATTTCCCTAGCTACATGATTTGTATATCGAAGGATATTCAAGGTAAAATTTTCCATTCTTGCATGTTTTCATTCTTCCTTCTGCAAATTAGTTAAAAAGTCATTATGTTAATAAGTCGCTAGAGAATCATAGACTCTATAGAAACTTTATATTTCTATAGCCATTGATTATTATGTACCAGAATCATAGTTTTGTATGGTTGCGTGCATCCCAAGATTAGATCACGACTTGGAGATAGTTCCAAATCATCACTACATGGCCACTCACCTATCAACCAACATCTTGTGTCAGCCATGCCAACATTAGAGTGAGCTAAACGTTCAGGTCAATGCATAATACAATGGCAGAGTACTCATGTTGAATCAACACCAATTCATCCATGAGGTGGCAACAAAATCAAGTAGGATAATTTCATGCATCATTGTCATGAAATTCTCCCTACATGGGTTATCAAAATAATTTCATCTAGCCACAAATATTTCAGATCCGATTTGTAAACACATGTGCACTATGTTATAGATAATTTTGTTTTAGAGATTCAATGGTTTTGGATCTCAAGGATGTTTTTTGTAATGTATACATATTCGATCATGAGAACCTACAAGGGATGAATATGATATGATATCAAACCTCTGTAATTATATATTGCCGATTCACGATTAATATAAATTCTAGGTGACTGCCAATTTTATGAGTTGTGAGTTTTAATTACACAAGTTTTGTTTTGTAGTGTTCTTTAGTAGTGTCAACCAAACCAGGAGGGCCCCCTGTGTGAGGTATACATTGCTTTGGTTTTAATTGGTTTTATTTTGATTTAGCAGTTGTGTGAATTTGATTAGTGTCATTTCATTTCTTACAAGTTTTCAATTTCATTCATGAATTCTATTTTTAATATTACAGAAATACTGTTGCACATAATTGTTAATTGAATAAAGATGGTCTTATTTTGATTACAGAAACATTCATTGAACATAATGACTAAAATCCTATAATTTCATTGCAATTGATAGTCCAATAGGTTAAAAATTTAAAGTGCTTAGAATCATTTTTGTGGTTTCCCATTATTTCTTTTTCTATGATATTGCATTTACTCTATTTCCCATAGCTACACAACAACTCTGTTTCTGCAGTAGAACAATGAACAATTTTGTTTTATATAGTGTTCATTTAGAGATAGTTCATAAACTAAGTCATTCATATATAGTGTATGCACTTCATCATTTTATGAATCCCGGATTGATGAATTTAATGTAGCTGAGTTCATTTAGTTGAACTAATTGACATTTTTGGCGCTGTTGCCAAGGAAGTGAAAAAAGGAATTAGTTTTTATTTTTATCGTTTTAAATGCATATAGGAATGAATGCATGGGAAGAGAGATGGTAAGACAAGAGGGACGAACCTGTGCATTCGCTATAAGTAAATTAAAGTCCCACATTCGAAAGAGTGTGGACATGACAACTTTCATAGCATAAACATAGTCCCACCCAAGGAGTAAATTAAATAACAAGGGACCTTGGACTACCATAGCATCGATACTAACAATTTTCCCTCCTAATGTGATGGGAAGCTAAGGAAGGATCCATAAAGGTTCATTGGATATTCTATTAAAATCCAACAGATGATGGGTAATTAACACAAGATGAGGGGAAACCATATCTTTCCAAGCGATTGAGGATAGAATGCTAATAGAAGCACCTTCGTCAACAATAATTCTATGTCTGATCACATCACAAACATGCACAATGATTTGTAAATGCATGCAGGAAGGAAGGCAAGGCTCCACCAGCCTATTCCAATCAAGGGAAATGACCTTAGTACTTGGAGGGGGTTCCATTAAAACAAGTGAAATTCCCCCTTGTCTGGAGGAATTTGAAGTGATGAGAAAAACCTGAGTGGTATCCACATCACTCTCGAAAGGAAGAGTGGGATCGACCGAGGATTGTATTAGACCGACCACTTCATCAATCAATGATTGGTTGGTGTTGAGGTAAAGATATGAATTATCTTACTCAAGTATTTTTGAATATTGCCTGGCTAAGACAAGATAGTCGGGAATATCAAACTATGTTTTATAGCCTCAAAAATATTTTCCCAATCCACAAGTATTAATTACAAGGGTTTAGGATGATTTTTTTATGAAAAGAATTGTTAGCAACATTTCTTGTCCTAGGCGCAAGAGTGTTTGGATCTGTAAGATGCACTAGAAGCGCATGAGAGCAACATTTAAAAAGAGCTCGTTTTAAGGCTTCCAAGCATGTCGAAGGTGAAGTTATGTCGTCGACGGTCCAGATTCATCCACAAGGGCAGATCAACGGTCATCGGGATATCGGGGCTACCAAGTTAAACGATATATAGTATCAGAGAAAGTGCCTATTTTTCATGTCTGAATCTGGGTCGTCCGATCCAGCGACACATAGTGCGAGATCTAGTCAGCATATCGATACTCAGGAGTTCGAAGGGTGAAAGTCCCTCATCTTCTCACATCTCGAAACCCCGAACCCCAGAGTTTCGAAAGTGCCCAAAGTCAGACCCACAACATTGCAAAGTAGTCTCAGTCGTTTATCCAAAGGGGACACCTGTTAAGCGATTAGGCTCCTCACCTTTTTGCCCATCACGATTCCAAGGCGCAGAAACAACTCCATCAAATTCCTGATGCGCGAGGTGCCAAGAGCGTCCAGGACCTGGGCCCACGACATCACCATGTAATTTTAGGACCGTCAGATCTGGGAGAGACACGTGGCGCTCGATTGAGCCATCTCGGCGTTTCGCTCATCGCAGCTGTGAATAAGCAAGGATTAACTCTTTCTATTCACGAATGCCGAGAGCGATTTGGGAATAGACTCAGGGTCACAGCCCGTAGTCACTTGGGAAAGGAAGAAGCCGTGAAAAAAAGGGGGTCAAAGGCATCGAGTCTAGTTGCCGAAAGGATCATTGTGATCTCCATGCGCCATCTGATCCGACCTCGATCCTGGTTTTCACCTGGAGTAAATGTAGACGTGAGGGGGTGGTTGAAACCCCTCCTTAGGCATTAAGTGCACAGTATGGATAATCTGGCAAGCGGTCTGCTCGAGAGGGTCCTGCGCACCCATGTTTCTAAAGAAGCCTTGGCTGGTCCTCATCTGACCAGAGAAAATCTGCGCACACCATGTTGGCCTTTAATGTTGCAACTATCTCCCCTACAAAAGCCATGCGCAGTTAAGGCGCCATCTGACGAAAGTTATCTGTCCAAATTCAGCTGAAGGGACACCACTCCTTGGATGACTGAACATGCCTCTGATAGGCGAATTTTGCTGAGTATATAGATTCAGTCTTTGTATTTTGTAAAGCATCGATGGTTGAGCAAGGCTCCCGGTTGTAAAGCTTTAATGAAGCACTGTTATTTCTGGTTATGTATGAACTCTTGAGACTTCTTGCCTTATGAATGCCAGTTTCTTTCACGTCCTTGTTCAAACTGTGTTAGAGCAGCTCGGAATTGGAGAATCCAGTCGAGTTGTAACCGTTATAGGATGATGTAGAATTTGATCACTGTGACAGTCGCATTGTCTCTAATCAGTCCTTGTGATTTACCTAACGCTGAACGACTTGGAATTGGAGAATCCAGTCAAGTCCCTCTTTCAGTATCTCGAAGCCCTGAACCAGAGGATCTCACATTCAGATTTTTTCTTCTACAAATTACTGAAAGGCTGTTGCCCAAAGTAGTTTGTTCACTCTTCTTATCAAGTCTTCCACCTGTTCATCTTTTAATCAACCCGCTGACTGAAGTTAGATCAAGAACTCCTTTGTTTCCTACATGCCGAACCCAGTCTCTGAGTTAGAGTGACATCTCCCCGAGTCTCTATCCATTTGATCACCCATTAAAAACCACCGTGACATGAAATTGATGGGCGTCGGGCTCTGCTCCTGCAAGCAATCCAGGAGTGACTTCTGACGCTAACATTTCTGGCGTCGTTGCCAGGGACGAAGTTGAAAATATTCCCTGGGATTGAACGACATCGAGATTTTGATTCTGAAGGTGCATCAGGCATCAGAGCCCTTGAAGATTGCTACTGTGCACTTGGCGACTCCATTGTGGCGACTCCACCGCGGGAGAACCTGCCATGTCAATTGTGGCTTTCAGAGGCAGACACATGCGGTCCCATCCACAACTGCCTCTAGCTACACCTGAAACTGATCGGGAGGTGGTCCTTGGAAAAGGAAAGGCCTCTGAAGGAGGAGCTATCACTGCTGAACTAGGTAATCCGCCATCTCCTTCTATAAGAACTCCATTTTCTCCTCCTCAGTTTCCTAGAAGACTGCTTTATGAAGTTTCCCATTTCCTAAATTTTGGGAGTGTCCCTGTTGAGGTTTCCCCCCGTGGTCTGGGATTAGAGGGAGAAATCCTTTTCACTCCCATTTCTCCTGAAGCTGTACCTGGGCGTAGACCCAGGACCACAGAAGATTTTCCCACTCCTGGCTTTACCGCTTCCTCTCTTTTTATTGTCGCCGCTCCTGTGTGAAGGGAAACATTAGCCGACTTAAGCTCGTTAGCCTTCTCCCTAAATCCCCTATTGTTTCCCACTCCCCTTAAAAGATCATCCCCAGTATTCCCTTTTCGAGCTCCTTCTCCTCCGAGTTCTCCTCCACACAATATCCCTATGGCAGGAGCAAATCCCCCCATGACCAGAATGGAGGCCATTATAGCCACTAGGTATGCATCCCTCATGTTACCTCAACCTCTCAATGCCCTCCCAACAGATGGTTACCTCAAACAACTGCCCAAGTTTACAGGTGAGGGGGACATAACTGCGGAAGAACACCTAGAAGCCTTTTACAGTTTCACAGGTGATAATAACATCATGCATGTAGACGTGTGGATGAAGATTTTTGTCCATAGTCTCCAAGGCGAGGCTAGGAAATGGTTTAAGGTCCTGCCTCCTGGATCTATCAATGGGATAGAAGCGTTGGATGGTGACTTTTTGAGAAAGTGGGGAGATAAAAAAGATTTTGTGTATTACATGATAGAGTTTGGGTCTTTAAAGAGAAAAGAAGGGGAGTCTGTCTCCGACTTCTCCAAGAGATTCAATAAAATGTACAACAGAATCCCAGCTGAGATAAAACCCTCCGAAGCCTCCGCAAAGATCACTTATGCTAGCG
The DNA here is from genome assembly GCA_010110895.2 of Picea sitchensis. Lineage (NCBI taxonomy): Eukaryota > Viridiplantae > Streptophyta > Pinopsida > Pinales > Pinaceae > Picea > Picea sitchensis. The sequence continues at coordinate 5,156 of SNQJ01S0075885.1, forward strand.
CCTTTGATCCTAATTTCTGCCTCCTGTTGAGGGAAAGGAGAGCAACTATGCTGGCCCACATATCTCAGGAATACTGTTGGTAGAAACATATCTAGGTAGAGGCCTGAAGCTTCCCCATCCAGTTCCTCTCCCCTGCCCTTCCAGACAGATGAAACAACAAGAGCGCTAAAATCATTTTTCGCCAGGATGGAAAGGTGGGAATTAGAAGGGAAACCTGTCTACAGAAATCCCCAAAATGCAGATGGTAGAGGTTTCAGGAAGCTTAGTAACAATGTGCCACAGGATTTTCCTAGGGAGCAAAGGAGCAAGGATAGAGACGATCAGAGGATTCAAACCCTTCTCCAGAACAACCTAGTTTTTCACAAAGAAGGGGAGGAGGTAGATGAACTCGACCCCGAGATCCATTGCATTGAGGACACGTCCCCGTTTCCTCATCTGACTCAATCTGCATATGAAGAATCCCTTATCAATGCTCAAATCAATGAGTTGAGTAGAGGGGAAAGAGCTGGCAACACTCTTAATAGATATAATCTCAGGTTGAAGAGGAAAGAAGGAAATTTTGATAACCAGGATCAGTCCCCCATAGCGGAGAGGCCTACTAAAGCTACAACAATCACTACTAAAGAAAAGAAAGCTCATAATGTTTCCCCGACAGCCAAAGAACCTGTCACTGAGGTAAGGGAAGTTCCTAGGTCTGTTCCTTCCTTCAATTTTGAACATGAGATTCAGAAGATTAGGATCCCTGTACCCCTGTCTGAACTAGTTAAAAATGAAGATTTCAAGAGATCCCTCTCCAAGCTGTTGCAGTCCGACCCCCCTCAGCCTTCCATCGACTCAATAAATCTCCAAGATGAAAGGCCGATAGTCGTTTTAGGGCCCATGGTAGAAGATAGAGATGACTCATCCCCTCCCTTCTACACATCCCTGAACATACATGATAAAGTGCTGCATAACCGCCTCATGGATTCAGGGGCTTCCCATAACCTTAATGCCCAAAATAGTCATGGAAGAACTGGGACTAGAAGTGACAAAGTCCTATCATGACTTGTTCTTGTTTGATTCAAGGAGGGTGCAATGTCTTGGAGTCATCAAAGATCTGGTGTTTTCTTTGTTTCAACTGCCCATGAAGAGTGTGGTCATGGATATTGTGGTAGCTGACGTCCCTCCCAAGTTTGGCATGCTGTTGTCAAGGTCTTGGATCAAAAGACTTGGAGGAACATTACAAATGGATCTCACATATGCCACCATTCCGGTCTTTGGAGGGGAACACAGGAGGTTGTACAGAGAAGCCCAACTAGCCTATATTGTCAGTGATGAAGCAAACCCCACTAACCACCCCATCTTTGCACTTGACACCGACTTAGGGTCTAGTTTGTTACAGATCACTGGAAATCCCGAGGTCCCTTTACAGATAAGAAAGATGCCTATTCTTAATCGACAGATACCTCCTCCAATCACCTATGTTTAGAAGATGTTCTTTGACGGAGCTTCCTCCAGTTTAGGTGTAGGCGCTGGAGTGATTTTCATATCGCCCTGTCAAGAGACCATATCCCTGTCATACAAGCTGGAATTTGAAACTACCAACAATGTGGCAGAATATGAAGCTCTTGTTTTGGGTATGAGGGCTGCAAAAGAAATCAGAATTGAAGAGGTGTCCGTGTTCAGAGATGCAGAATTGATAATCCAACAGGTCAGGAATGTTTATCAGGCCAAGCATCCTTGGCTCAGGAGTTACAGAAATGAGGTATGGGACCTGATTGATAATTTCTTCTCAGCTTTCAACATTACTTTTGTCCCAAGGGAAGAAAATACCTTGGCTGACTCCTTAGCCGTCTCGGCTAGTTTGTTCAAGGTCCCTCTGCCGCTGAAGATCCATGGTGAGGTCGAAATAAGATATAGACCATCCATCCCGGACAATGTAAAGCACTGGGAGGTATTCGAGGACGATCTTGAAATAAAAAAAATTCTTCAGACCGTTGATGAGTTTTTGGCATTGCACATTGATCAGGATCCTGACCCAGAGGGTGACCCTCACCCTGAGCTGTTTGCAAATACAATTGCTAATCACCAAATTATTCAGCTACCTAGCAATCACATTCCAAGGGGACTAGTCCCTTTAGAAAGGATGTTTGACAAGAATGATGTGGCAGTAAAGGGTGATGTTTCAAATAAAGACGCTGATATAGCCGAATGCAACATTGGCACACAGGAGCAGCCTAAGTTTATCAAATTATCAAGCAATCTGACCAATGAACAGAGTGCGGAATATACTGAGTTATTAAAGGAGTTCACTGATGTGTTTTCATGGGCCTATGAAGACCTCAAGACTTATGACACATCTTTCATTGAGCACAAAATCCCACTGAAAGAGGAGGTTAAGCCATTCAGGCAGAAGCTGAGGCAGATAAATCCCATGTTGCTACCTGTCATGGAGAAAGAGGTGAAGAAATTGCTAGATGCCCAAATCATCGTCCCCTTGAGATATTCTGCATGGGTGGCCAATTTGGTCCCAATAAGGAAGAAAAGTGGAGAAATCAGACTCTGTTTTGATTTCAGGAACCTGAACAGGAGCTCAAGGAAAGACAATTACCCCCTGCCCAAGATGGAGCACATACTGCAAAGGGTAACTGGTGCATCCAGGATATCCATGATCAATGGGTTTTCTGGCTATAATCAGATATCGGTCATGTCTGAAGACAGGGAAAAGACAACCTTCACCACCCCTTGGGACACATTCATGTATGCCAAAATGCCATTTGGACTTATGAATGCAGGAGCAACATTTCAGCAAGCCATGGATATAGCCTTCATTGGGGAGAAAGACCAGTTTGTAGTGATCTACCTAGATGACATCATAGTCTTCTCCAGGTCTGATAAAGAGCACTGCCATCACTTAAGGAAAGTTTTCTTGAAGTGCCGGAGGTTTGGTCTCTCCCTTAATCCCAAGAAATCCTTGTTTGCTATGATGGAGGGCAAGCTGTTAGGCCATATAGTATCAGCGAAAGGAGTGAGGATTGATCCTAGCAGGGTAGAGACAATTCAAACCCTTTCACTTCCTAGATCCAAGAAGGAAGTTCAGGCCTTTTTGGGGAAGATTAATTTCTTGAGGAGATTCGTCTCAAATTTTGCTGAGTTGGTGAAGCACATCACAGCCATGCTCAGAAAGGGAAATGAAGTGAAATGGACCACTGAGCCCAGGGAATCTTTTGTCCAAATAAAAAAGACACTAACTGAGGCACCTGTGCTGATCAGTCCTGATTATTCCAAACCCTTCCAAGTTTTTTCCTTTGCCTCGTTCGATAGGGTAGCAGCGGTGTTATTGCAGAAAAATGAGAAAGGATGGGAGCAACCCATTGCCTTCTTCAGTAGGGCATTAAGAGATGCAGAGATCAGGTATGAAATCATGGAGAAGTATGCCTATGCCCTAGTGAAAGCTCTCAAAGCTTTCAGAGTCTACGTCTTACACTCAAAGGTAACCACATATGTTCCTTCGGCTTCTGTGAAGGACATCCTTGTGCAACCCGATATAGATGGGAGAAGAGGTAGATGGATCGCTAGAATCCTGGAATTTGATTTGGAGATAAAGCCCACCAAGTTGATAAAGGGGAAGGGTTTAGCCAAGCTACTGGCTGAATCCAATTGTGAAGTTTTGGGCGTTAGCTTTATCAACGCCTGTTCATAAAATCTGCAAGCTGAGTCGTCCAATAAGAACTCTCAGGGTGCCTTGTCACTAGCGGCGTGCACCTGGTACACAGATATCTTGTACTTTATACAAGAATTGAAGCCTCCTGATGGAATGGGAAAAAGAAAGGCGAGAGCTTTAAAACTGAGGGCGGTGAGATATTGCCTCATTTACCGAGCCTTGTACTGGAAAGACCCTCTAGGGGTATTTTTAAAATGCCTGGACCTGCAAGAAGCCCAGAAGGTCATGTCTGATTTCCACAACGGCCTTTGTTGGGGGCATCATTTCTGGAAGACCACAACTCATAAGATCCTCAGGGCTGGATATTACTGGCCTACTTTATTCGCTGATGTCTACAGAGAAATCAGAGCTTGCATCAAATGCCAAAAGTTCTCACGGAAGCAACAACTCAGATCACTTCCATTAAAGCCTATAGTAGCTTCGACACCTTTTTAGCAGTGGGGGTTGGACTTCATTGGAGAAATTCATCCTCCCTCAAGCGATCAACACAGATGGATCCTGATTGCGACAGACTATTTCACCAAGTGGATAGAAGCTATCCCTACCAGGAGTACTTCTCACAAAGTAATTATCAGCTTCCTGGAGGATATCATAGCCAGATTTGGCTGTCCCAGCAAAATCATCACCGACAATGCCACCTCTTTCAGGTCTGAGCCTTTGGTCAAGTTCTATGAATAGTTTGAGATTTCGCTGATCCACTCTACTCCCTATTATCCTCAAGGAAATGGACTGGTGGAGTCTTCCAATAAAAGTCTGATTAAGCTCATCAAAAAATTATTGGAAGACAATAAAAGGGCCTGGGATTCTAAGCTCAAATTTTCTCTATGGGCCGACTGGGTGACGACAATGAAGTCTCTAGGCATCTCTCCTTTGCAACTTGTTTATGGAACAGAGGCTGTTTTTCCTACCCAGCTCGCTTTATTTGTGGCAAAATTCCTCTAGGACCTTGAAGGAGAGGCTGACCATATGGTCAGAAGGATTCATCAGATGGTGGAAGTACAACAGATTAGGGAAAATGCCATGAACATGGACTACCATCATCAGTAGAAGATCAAGCAAACCTTTGACAGAAAGAGCAAAAATAAAGTTTTTGAGCTGGGTGATCTAGTGCTCAAATGGGATGCACCCAAGCAGGATAGGGGCAAACACAATAAGTTTGATGCCCTCTGGTTTGGGATCCTCAAGATATCTGAGGTATTTTCAAACAACACCTACAGGTTGCAGGATTGTGGAGGCAAAGAAGTTTTTGATGGCCCAGTGAATGGGAATTTCCTAAAAAAATGTTTTTGGTAAGCCGCAGGCGGCTTCTTTTGTTTTGTAAATATTGTTTTCTATTTTCTGTTTTCGGCTTAATAAATGACTCCATAGCCCAACAACAAGGCACTGAATCTGCAAAAGTAGTCCTTAGAGCATCGCAGGGACGACTCTATCCCCCATGGAGCCTAATGTTAGCGACATTTCTTGTCCTAGGCGCAAGAGTGTTTGGGTCTGTANAGTTTGAGATTTCGCTGATCCACTCTACTCCCTATTATCCTCAAGGAAATGGACTGGTGGAGTCTTCCAATAAAAGTCTGATTAAGCTCATCAAAAAATTATTGGAAGACAATAAAAGGGCCTGGGATTCTAAGCTCAAATTTTCTCTATGGGCCGACTGGGTGACGACAATGAAGTCTCTAGGCATCTCTCCTTTGCAACTTGTTTATGGAACAGAGGCTGTTTTTCCTACCCAGCTCGCTTTATTTGTGGCAAAATTCCTCTAGGACCTTGAAGGAGAGGCTGACCATATGGTCAGAAGGATTCATCAGATGGTGGAAGTACAACAGATTAGGGAAAATGCCATGAACATGGACTACCATCATCAGTAGAAGATCAAGCAAACCTTTGACAGAAAGAGCAAAAATAAAGTTTTTGAGCTGGGTGATCTAGTGCTCAAATGGGATGCACCCAAGCAGGATAGGGGCAAACACAATAAGTTTGATGCCCTCTGGTTTGGGATCCTCAAGATATCTGAGGTATTTTCAAACAACACCTACAGGTTGCAGGATTGTGGAGGCAAAGAAGTTTTTGATGGCCCAGTGAATGGGAATTTCCTAAAAAAATGTTTTTGGTAAGCCGCAGGCGGCTTCTTTTGTTTTGTAAATATTGTTTTCTATTTTCTGTTTTCGGCTTAATAAATGACTCCATAGCCCAACAACAAGGCACTGAATCTGCAAAAGTAGTCCTTAGAGCATCGCAGGGACGACTCTATCCCCCATGGAGCCTAATGTTAGCGACATTTCTTGTCCTAGGCGCAAGAGTGTTTGGGTCTGTAAGATGCACTAGAAGCACCCGAGAGAAGTATTTTAAAAAAGGTCGTTTTAAGGCTTCCAAGCATGTCGAAGGCGAAGTTATGTCGTCGACGGTCCAGATTCATCCACAAGGGTAGATCAACGGTCATTGGGATATGGGGGCTACCAAGTTAAACGATATATAGCGTCAGAGAAAGCCCCTATTTTTCATGTCTGAATCTGGGTTGTTCGATCCAGCGACACATAGTGCGAGATCTAGTCGGCATATCGGTACTCGGGAGTTTGAAGGGTGAAAGTCCCTCGTCTTCTCACATCTTGAAACCCTGAACCCCAGAGTTCCGAAAGTGCCCAGAGTCGGACCCACAGCATTGCGAAGCAGTCTCAGCTATTTATCCAAAGGGGACACCTGGTGCGCGATTAGGCTCCTCGCCTTTTCGCCCATCGCGATTCCAAGGCGCAGAAACAACTCCATCAAATTCCCGATGCACGAGGTGCCGGGAGCATCCAGGACCCAGGCCCACGACATCACAAAGTAAGTTCAGGACCATCAGATCTGGGAGAGACGCGCGACGCCCGATTGAGCCATCTCGGCGTTTTGCTCATCGCAGCTGTGAATAAGCAAGGATTAACTCTTTCTATTCACGAACACCGAGAGCGCTTTGGGAATAGACTCAGGGTCACAGCCCGTAGTCACTTGGGAAAGGAAGAAGTCGTGAAAAAAAGGGGGTCAAAGGCATAGAGTCTAGTTGCGGAAAGGATCATCGTGATCTCTATGCACCATCTGATCCGACCTCGATCCTGGTTTTCACTTGGAGTATATGAAGACATGAGGGGGTGGTTGAAACCTCTCCTCAAGCATTAAGTGCATAGTATGGATAATCTAGCAAGCAGTCTGCTCGAGAGGGTCCTGCGCACCCATGTTTCTAAAGAAGCCTTGGTTGATCCTCATCTGACCAGAGAAAATCTGCGCACACCATGTTGGCCTTTAATGTTGCAACTATCTTCCCTATAGAAGCCATGCGCAGTTAAGGCAGCATCTGAAGAAAGTTATCCGTCCGAATTCGACTGAAGGGACACCACTCCTTCGATGACTGAACATGCCTCTGATAGGCGAATTTTGCTGAGTATATAGACTTAGTCTTTGTATTTTGTAAAGCATCGATGGTTGAGCAAGGCTCCCGGTTGTAAAGCTTTAATGAAGCACTGTTATTTCTGGTTATGTATGAACTCTTGAGACTTCTTGCCTTATGAATGTCAGTTTCTTTCACATCCTTGTTCAAACTGTGTTAGAGCAGCTCAGAATTGGAGAATCCAGTCGAGTTGTAACCATTATAGGATAATGTAGAATTTGATCACTGTGACAGTCGCATTGTCTCTAATCAGTCCTTGTGATTTACCTAATGCTGAACGACTTGGAATTGGAGAATCCAATCAAGTCCCTCTTTCAGTATCTTGAAGCCCTAAACCAGAGGATCTCACATTCAAAGTTTTTCTTCTACAAATTACTGAAAGCCTGTTGCCCGAAGTAGTTTTTTCACTCTTCTTATCAAGTCTTCCACCTGTTCACCTTTTAATCAACCCCCTGACTAAAGTTAGATCAAAACCTCCTTTGTTTCTTACATGCCGGACCCAGTCTCTGAGTTAGAGTGACATCTCCCCGAGTCTCTGTCCATTTGATCACCCATTAAAAACCACCGTGACGTGAAACTTATGGGCATAGGGCTCTGCTCCTGCAAGCAATCCAGGAGTGACTTCCGATGCTAACAAGAATGTTGCAAAATAACATAATTTTTTTTATATAATTTTCTGAAAAATATACATATTACATAAAGTAAATGTGGAGATCAAAAAGCAAAAGTAACCAAGTTACAGATACACACAAATGAGATAGAATATCAATCTGCTTTATTTCATTCCAAGAAATCAAAGTATCTTTCTCTTTACAAAATCCTTGTGAGGGCATGGACCAAAGTCTAATTTATATATCCCCAATGAAAACCATACAAAAGAACTCTAACAAGAAGTAAAAGATGAACTTTATAATCAGGATCAAATTGCCATAGACTGTTGCCAATTTGACTCTGCACAATATCCTTGATCAACTATGAAACTTAATACATAAACAAACAAGTATACACAGACTATCAAAGACAGATCAACACCTCTAAAACAAGCATCTGAATGATATGGTTGAACTTTGAACCTTGCTATTTGTTGGCCCTAGGTTATGAAAGGAAGCGAAGAACGAGGAAGAAAAGGGAAAAAGCGAGCTTCGCGGGAGACACAGTGACTGTCACTGGGTCGAAGCGAGCAAAAGAACAAAAAATATGGAGCAAAGTGCGGAAAAGAAAGCCATTGGATGAGGATATCGAGGATGACAGATCAACAAGGGAGAGGGATCGAGGATGACTCAGAAAGTGGGAAAAGCCACCAGTGGATGCTTTGGAGGACTGCACGAGAAGGAAGGAAAGACAGGCTGACGAAGCCCAGAAAAAGAGGGTCAAGTTGACCTAGAGTTTTAGACACCTAGGGCTTTTGTATTTAGGGTTTTGGCACCTACGTTTCGGCCTAAGGTTATCGGTGAGGTATTGCAATGTATAAATAAAGGTCAAGAGGACCTGGGTTGGGTTGGTCATTGAGTATTGGTATGATATTGTTGTTGGTCTAGCTCTATTATTGTGTGATACATTATTGTATTGGGGAGAGAAGTGCTGAGAGAGAGAGCCTTATGGTATTGTAAGATATTCAGTTATGTGTGAAGATCAAGTCCTACAGATGGGTGCGTAGAAATGGGAGAGAAAGAGAGAGAAGAAATAAGATATGCTAGATGAGAGCACATACAAGAACCATATGCTTTTCCTTAATAAATCATAAGCACAGTTCTATGGACGTATCCCTAGAGAGAGGGTGAACCACGTATACCTTGTGTTGTGGATGTGTGATTGATGCTTTGATCTCTGTTGCTGTTGTATTATTGGTTGCATTATTGTGTTAGATCAGATCTATAGCCGTGAAGGAAATATCTAGCTAGTTTAATGATAGATGCATGTTATGTTGTTGTTGTAATAAGAACCACTTGATATTTCCATGGTTGTAGACATCTCTGTCCTGCAACCCCCTCATAGTTGCTTTGGGTGAGACTGCATCTGCTTCACAAGTGCTGCTGAAAGGGCCAGTAGCTAGGGCTTGTTGGTGCGCTCTTGGAGTTGAACCTTGGGTCTGCCCCTGTGCCAACAAATGGTTCCATTGACAGGACATGAATCTTTTTAAGGGAATGTAAAGGTGGTTCCCATCAAAGATAGAGATTCAGAAGTGGGCAGAGGATCAAGAGAAGGACTTTGCTGAAGCCCAGAACAAGAACCTTAAAATAAGCACTGAATATTGGCTACAAAGATACATCTTCACCGACATTCACGAGATCTTCTTTGGAGGAATCCATCAGGAGCTACACGAGTGGTTGGCTAGGTTAGCTGACACACAATTTGAAATTAGATATAGACCCCCTGTGGTTTGGACACCAACATTGATCCAGAAGGTCAAGAGAGTCGACAACGCTGTATCCAGAGTAGTAGATCATTGGTTTGATAGTACCATCGGAGGGTATATCACTGAGTTTGCTGTTGACAGAACAAAATCGTATAGTCAAGCTGAGAGATACTTTTTCAAGGGACCCAAAGGAAATTTTTTTCACTTCTTAAAGCTAAGAATCAAGATTCTCTTGCAAGAAAACCACATCTTGAAGATACAATAGATTGATCAGACCTGAGAAGGCTATTGTTAAAGATCTCGAACAGAGACAACGACACAGAAGCATGACATACGCGTAGTGGGAAAGTATTCCGAGGAGCTCACCTTGAGAATTTGTTTAAGAAAAAATATGGAGAAGAAGGTTTCTACAGTGGAGAAGAGGTAGATCTAACCGATGAAGAGCATCTAGAGCCCACCAGAATAGAAGAAGGGGAAGCTGAAGAACTATGCCAATGTGAGCCATAAACCTCAGGAACTGCGCAAACTACTGAAGTAAGTAACGTTAATCCTCCTGTTATCCCAACAACACTTAGCAGTTAGAATAGTTAAAACCACTAGAGTCTTTAGAGTACTGTTACTAGTAGCTCAACATCTACTCAGACAAGAACCCTAGTCATCTTTATGGAAGATGAAATGAGACTCCCTATCTTTAGAGGAGATGGATATGAAGATCCATATCAACATTGGTTTCTGTGTGAGGCCGTATGGAATATTAAAAGTATCACCGATGAAGCCATCAAGAGAACCCAGTTCAACACTACGCTAAGGGACTGTGCACTGAGCTGGTACATGAAACTGGTCCAAGGACTAGCACAACCTAAGCCCCTGAATGAGATCAAGAATGCGCTGATTGCAGAGTTTAAGAAACCTAAGTCAAAATTACAATGTATTATGGAACTAAAATAGATTAAACAAAAGGTAGCATAACCTGTTTGGGAGTTCGACCAGAGATTCAAGACCCTGATAGGCTGATTAACTTTCCAGATCCCTAACAAATAGAACAAATAGTGGTTCATCGCTGCGCTGTTACCACACATAAGAATCCCTTTGATGCAGTAGAAGATTGCATCTCAGGCATAATCTTTGGAGATTGCTATGAATCTTGAATCAACACCGATGGGAGAATCTAGCTCAGGAATTAGCCGGATCATGAGACAACTAACTATTTTGTCTTTACAGGTCGAGGATATGAAGAAAGACAAGGGAAAAGACAAAAGAGACGATATCTGGTGTGTCAGATGTAGATCAAAAGGCCATGATAAGGAACACTGTCCCTTATTTCATGAGTACTTGGCATGAGGAGCACCGAGCCCCTTAAAGCAAGTTAACCTATCCTGGTGCGAGGTATGCAGAAATAGGCATCGCCCAGGTGAGTGCTACTACATGCAGAAGTATGTCCAGACACCCACAAACTTGTATTGTACATTTTTCAAATCAGTCGAGCATGATGATCGGGATTGTAGAGCTTATGATCTCATGCATGAAAGGTCGAGAGACATACACAAAATTCAAGGCAAACTACAACAAGAGGGAAACACTCTGTAGTACAACTCTCCAGGGAGAGGAAATTTCACTCCTCATGGTGTCTAAAGAGGATGAGGACAAGGAGGAAGTATGGGCCGAGACAGAGGACAAATAATCTATTACAGCTGTGCACAACAAGGGCATTTAGCAAGGGATTGTCAGAATCCCTGCACAACCTGTAGTTACTGTAACTCCTTCAAGGATGTCATAGAAGAATGTCCTGTGCTGTTGGCTAAACTTCAGGGAAAACAAGGACCCCAACAGAACCCACAAGTACAAATGATATATGCTGAACCTCATGGAGCAGACCCTAGAGTCGTTGTTATTACTCGAGGAGGCGCTGCTACAGAAGAAGATAGAGCAACCCAAGGAAGGATTGAAAATGACCATGGAGTCAGGAAAGCTACATAAAAGAACCCAATGTTCAATGCTAAGAAAGAAAGACATATATTCGAGGAGGCAAGGAAAGAGTTCAAAGGAGATCAAGGATATTCATCAAAGAGACAACCAAAAATCAAAGAATACAGTATGCCTCAGGCGTTCGATCTGTCTACAGCACCAACAGAAGGGAAAGAGGTAAGCAAAATCATGGAATTATTGCACACTTGTGTTAAGTTGATTCAAGATAAAGGCGTTGTACAAGAATTACAAGATTTAATGAAGCAGTATGAACTAGGAAAAATAGACCCCTTGCTGAATAGAGAAGTGCACCAAATTGTAAAAAGGAGAAGGACAAATAAATATTTACACTTGAATGCTCAGATAGGAGAGTATGAGATAGACTATGTGGTCCTTGACTTAGGGTCAGAAGTCAATGTCATGATGAAGCAGACTTGGGCATTGATGGGAAAACCCAAGTTGATATATTCCCCTATTAGGCTTCACATGGCTAATCAACAAGCTGTCAGCCCATTTGGACAATTAGAGAATGTCCCAGTGGACATCGATGGAGTAAGAACCTTTGCAGATTTTGGGGTAATTGAAATTATTTATGATAGCTGCCCTTACCCTGCGTTGTTAGGAATTGATTGGGCCTTCGACAATTCCACTGTTGTTGATTTAAAGAAAATACACATGAAATTTGAGAAAGTTGGACTTAGGGTCATTACACCTTTAGATCCAGATGAGGGTCCACGATACATAGAACCTATCAGAGACGAAGACCACACATTTGAATTGGAAAACATCTACAAATTAACAACCAGACAACAAGATTATATTAACCCTACAACTGACGAAAATTTGAGCTGGCAAAGTGATAGTGCATGTTCATCCGACTCCGAAGAAGCGCTGGAGAACTAGCAAAACCATATGTACGAAGTATCTACAAGAAGATGTGCTAGGATAAACAGAGAAGTTCACTGTATTGGCACAATAATGAGTAATCTACCCACATTTGATGGATTGAACCCCTTAAAAAACTTCTTGTCACAATTGGAGACAAGTGTACCAACACAATAAAGGATGTTGGAAATGGATGAGGCCATGAAAGCCACACCAATGAGATGGTGGGGGACACATAAAAGTAATATTAAGACTGGACACAATGCCGAACTCTGATGACAACACGATTCTTAGCACAAGAAGGAAGCTACGAAGCATGGTACACAGGTCAAAGCTGCCCAAAGGACCATGTATGAAGCTGCGAAGAGGCTTGGAGTGGCATTCCTAGAGAACAATGGGTACATAGATTCATTAATACGCTAGATACCACCCCGATTAAATGGTACCTTCAAGCAGAGCTGTGCCTTGTCACTTCAGAATGGGAAGGTATGAACCATAATTTTATAACCACCTTTTTGTTTGACAGTGAATTTCCTTCTGTAGATCAAGCACTACAGATGGTGAGACATAAAGTATTCGAGGCGAAATTTGGCCTCCGTTTCGAGAAAGAAGAGGATGAATGGACTGAGCCTCTCCAGAAACTGTAGAATTGCTACAACATTAATGTTTGACGAAGATGATGACCCAAGGAAGGTGAATATCATAGAAACAGAAGGCCAAAGAGATGTGGAAGGTCTAAGAGTGGAACTGCCATTCATTAGACAACCGATAAAAATAAAGAAAGTCAATATCAGGATAGAGGAAACACCAAAGCTTGCCAATGTCAGAGATTGTTGGGACGCTGCTACCATTGAAAAAATCACAGAATTATTGCATGAGTATTAGGACTTGTTCCCGACCAAGTTCACTGATATGAAGGGAATCAAAGGACCTATGGGAATCAAAGACCTGTTGACTGACGAAATTGACCGCTCGTCAACTAGAGGAGTGGATCCAGTACTGGGTTGTCTAAATAACCCAAGCCGTTTGGGATGATCCACTCCGACGGGTTTAGCGGCTCCGTTGGCCGATCTAAGTCCTAGGAAAATGAAAGAAAAACTAAGCTAAAGAAACTAATCTAAGTGAAAAAAGCAGCTACAACAAATTATATACAAATCTAAAACATATATATACAGTTTACTAACTAATATCATAAAACAATAATTCTACTTATTTAAATGTTCATCTATCAACAGAACTAAATCTCAATTATATATGTGCAGTATTTACATAATACAAATTTTGATCTAAATTTTCAAAAATCATTTGTAAATTGTCTTATGACAGCGAAGCTATTATTTTTGTTTTTTATAATTTTTATGAGAAAGGAATAAAATGAAAGCTATCTAAGCTAAGCAATTAAAATAAAAATCCTAACTGTAAATCTGAACTATAGAGATGAACAATGAAACGTGTTCAGATTACAAGAAGTTTATATATTAATTAACTAATTGAATAACACTAACAAACTGACCTGTAGAAGCGCTTCCTATTTGTCCTGTTCACAGTACTTGATTTAGCTGTTTGATGGGAGAAACCCGCACCAGATTTTCCACAAGCTTCTCGTAAACGGGAAGCAACAACGCTCTTTGAATACGAATGACAAAACAAACAAGACATAAAACAACAACAATTTTATAATTTACAGATCATCACATTTAGATAAATCCCAGTGCGAAGATTTGTACATAGCTATTCATTTAACAAAGAAGATAAACCTTCTATTCATTAAATTCAAATAGAGTAATTTCTGTGAGTAAAATGAGATACATCAAATATGGACATAATTTAAATCATAACGCATCAACCTGTAACAAATCTTGATATCTAAAGTAGTCAATAATTTGATTACAAATTGTTATGCACAAAACTTGAACAAAAGTAAGATAAATTGAAGCTAAAGCCATACAACAAATCCAATTCTATTCGAGTCTGTATAATCATAAGTCCATAGTCTCTGTTCTCCCAACAATGATGGTTTATTTACAAAAAATAATGAGTATATAAAGGCCACAGGATAACACAATCCTTGTGGAAAATATCAAAACTGTTTGCAAAAATCTGGGAACAATCTCCCAGATTCCTATTTCTGCCTAAGACTAACAACCTAAACCAAAACTATGTAACAAAAAGCATGTTCTAAACTACCACAGCAGATCCAATTCCCATTGAAATTCGTGTGTACCTGTAGATGGGCAAGAGTAAACAATTTTAGATAGTGTTTTAATTGTAAAATCAACAAAAATCCAAATTTTATGACTAGCTACAGAATCTCACGATTCTGTAGCTGGTCATATTTACAAACAAAATCGTTTTAAATTAATCCAATGATAAAATAAATGTATGCGATCTATCAAACAAACCCTTAATTACTAATTCAAAGCAAAGTAAATCATTCACGCTAAAACAAACCAAATCTTTTATGCCAATTCAGAACTAACGAAGTCATATTGAATCAATTCAATCGAAATAGACTTTATTCTATTTATCAAACAAATATTTGATACTAATTCAACGCAAACACAGTCGTTTATGTCAATTCGAAACTAACAGAATCATTTTTGAATCAATTCAAACAAAACATAACTATTTCAAACTAACTCAGAGCAAACACAATCGACTATGCTAATTCAAAACAAACCAAATCATTCAAAAATCAATGTTGAAATAACATACCTTGGCTGTAGGGATACGATTCGGTCAGGACAATTTCGAGTTAACAATGGTAGTGGCTGTCTCAACATTTTTGAACACGATAGAACCTGTGGTATTTTTCCTTTTATCATTGTCTTGCAGTCTATCATTTTCCTTAGACAACACAGTCACCCGTTCCTCTAAGGATTTAATTCTGGATTGCAATAGAGAGACATCTGTGTAGTATCGTTCGAGCCAAGAGTTGCATTGAGTGCACTGTGGTTGATCGGGCTGAGGCATATTTTAAATTACCAGGGGTTCCACTGTCAAACTTGATCCCGAGGAAGTTAGGGTCATCCTTCAGGCACGGTGGGAGGTTGGATACGTAGTCATAGGGTTCAACAGAACAGAGGCCGTGTGAGTATGGGTACTCCTCAATCAGAAATCACTCAATCTCAGAGTCCGAATCTTCACTCAAAATGATAGGCTTATGGTCTGTGTTTTGTTTGGGCTTATTACGAGCGCACCTAGATACCCAACGTGCAACCTTCTTTCCCTTGCTATTGACATCGGTATTACCCTTGCCCTTTTTTCTTGCAGGCTTCTTAACAGTCTTAGTATTGTCTTTTGAACATGGGTCGGGCATGGTGTCAGGTAGGTCAATGTTGGGGTAGGTTGAGGGTTCGACAACGGGTAGGAGGGTAGGAGGTGGCATGGCAGGCCCAACAAGGGTTTCAGTGACCACGGTCTTGTCCACTTGACCACATTCAGGAGTGGCAAAGCCATTCCTCAACAAGAAAGCTTGCCAACAATCACCACTCAGCCTCAAATGATGAACAATAACGATTTTGATCAAACAGTGATGGAAGAGGCTGGAGTCAGCCTTCTCCCGCTTAAATCGCTTAGCCATTTTATACAGACTGCATAGGAGGTAGTGAGGCATATTCAAAGGGAAATCTATGAAATTCATAAGCAACCGGAGATGATAAAGAAACACTAAACCATATCGACCTTCGCAAGTCACGAATTGCTTAACAATGGCCAATAAATCATGCCACCTAGACTTAAGTGCAATGACTGGCATACCTCTGTCACAACTGACAATTTTCCTCGATGTATATAGGAGCGACCATGGCACTCCATCCACCTTTGAATTCTTAAACCACCTTTGCCCTTTAGCTGGCAAACCTATGGCTGAGATGAGGAATTCTTTGTTCAATTCGAGCTGGATGTCTCCAACTTTGTCCCTACATCCATCGAATGTGAGGGAAAACTGCTGAGCGACCACGAGGTTGAAACCCTCAAATTTTTGGATGAAAAATAACCAGCGATTACTCTCCAGGTCCTCACGAGCGTTGTGAAATAACAACAACGTTTGGACGCCATTAGGTTCTATGCGCACTACAGGTGCCATAGGAGAGAACAAACAGTCAGCAGGGTAAACGGTGAGGAGGTTAGATAGGCTAGGCATAGGACCAATTCCCACAGTTTTCTCAAAACAAGCAGAGGTAGCCCGAGGTGCAAGGCAGACGTTTAATGCCTATGCGTGCGAGGGTGGTGGAATGACCTGATACCATGCAAAACATTCATTTTGACATGTACAATCGACGACACCTTGGTAATTCAAATCACTTTTGGTGTGTGTCAAAAACAATGTAAACGACATGCCAAACAAACAACCATTGAAAACCATGACAAGTCGATCCGAATGTTTGAACAAACAATAGCTTTTGTAAAACAACATTTCGAATATAGCACCAAAGATTTGATCATAAAATTTATGCATTCTATGAAACCATTGCACCAAGGATTTGATCAAAGACACCAAAAATCATTGCATGGCGAACCTATAAATTGAAAGCATATCAACAAAAATGCAAAGTGAATAAAGGTTTGGTGTTTTGACACATGTATGACCATTATTGAGTTTAGAGGTGAAATGATCACATGAACAAGAGTATTCATAACAATCCAAGGATGATTTTAATGCCATCGACATGACTTCCAACTCAAGGTTTTCATGCTTGCAGTCGTGAAAATGAAAACGAAAGGCAGGTGTGTGAATGCGCAAGATAATAGTGTCGTTTTGTTTTAAAGAATTGCGACGAGTATTGAGGGTTCAAAACCCTTATGTAGGCAGCTTGTAAGGAAAAGATAAAAATGCGAAATGGCTACCAACAATGGTGACACACTGGTAGAAGCAGTTATCTCTGCCAAAAGAATAAATCCAGATTACGATAATGAGAATAATTCTAACTCAAAAACAATCAAAAATTTGTTTAAACATCATCATTAATCAAAGAATTCCAGCTATGCTTAAAAGATGAAAACTGATAACAGTCTTAAGACAAGCGAGTCATGATATTAAAGATAAAATCTGTAATACTGTTGACAGAGCCACTGCTGCCAACAGGCGTCCATAGCCTCGACATGGTTGCCATTTAACCCACTCTGATATCCGTATCCTGCCAAGAAGTTCTAGATCGGAATAAAGGACATTTTAAGGTCAAGATATTTCATATTTGCAAATTTTCATATACCCGACATTGTTTCACTACTAGCAGGCCTGTTCAGTACCTCAACGAAGTTGTCTTGGTGTCATGCATGCATGTACCCGCTGCCAGCATGCCTGTTCAGTACCTTGACGAAGTTGTCTTGGCGTCATGCATGCATTTACCCACTGCCAGTAGACCTGTTCAGTATCCCGACGGGTTTACAAGCACGTCCCATAGATCTTTTAATAATTTGTTTAGCTTTTTAAAGATATATAATCGAGTGGGGTGACGCTGAAAATTATGATATTTTAGTCATATTTTTACAGACTTTGAAAGAATTTTTTTAAATTGTCCTTCATTAAGATTCAGAGATGGTGCGTTTACAAAACTGACCTTCGAAAGCAGGGAGACATCTTCTGAGTTATTCCCTTAAGGATCAGGGACATCGTAAGAAGATAATGGATGATCGTGACAGGCTTCAGTTACAGACTGAAATCAATAAACTTCTTTCAAACAACAGTCTTTCCTCAACATGGCTGTAAATTTCAGAAGCATATCTCAATAGATGTTTAAACAAATTTTCAGCAGTCATTTTAGAGAAAGAATTTTCTGTTTTCTTTACCTGAACAGTTCATAATGCAGGTATGTGTATTTCCAAAAAGCAAAAACTGATAAGCGCAAGGGAAAAATCAAAACCAAAACAGTAAAAGAAAAGAAAACAAAAGAAAAATATTTACACAATATACACAGGGTTGTCATCGAGCGAAATATATTTTCAGAGCTTGGCCATTCACTGGATAGGTGTCTGGCTGTCCCTCTAGACTCTGTAATCGGAAAGAGCTGGGACCCAATTTCTTAGCAATTAAAAACGGTCCTAGCCATAAGTTCTGAAACTTCGTATGCTCTCCCTTTCCCTCATGTAGTTTGTCCCATTTCAAGACAAGGTCACCTACTTCGAAGTTCCTATCAGAGGCAGAGTTGGAATCAAACCAGCTTTTGACCACTAGTTGATGCTGATCTAACTTACGTTTAGCTTGAGCTCTTACCTCTTCTAGTTTTATTAAAGCGTTAATTCGATTCTTTAAAGGGGGGCAATCTTCTTCTTGTATTTTCTGTGATAGCTGTAGTGAGGGAAGAAGAATATGTGGTGGCAGAATTGCTTCTCTACCATAGACGAGAAAGAAGGGAGAGTTACCTACAACAGTTTTCAGTGTTACCCTATCAGCCCAGATTGCGTGTAACAGTGCATTATGCCAATTTTTGTGATTTTCAGATATCGTTCTCTTGATGATTTTAATCATATTCTTATTTGTTGATTCTACCAATCCATTTCCCTAGGGGTAATAGCTGGCAGAATACTTCAATTTAATTCCTTTTTCTAGAGTGAACTTGCTCATCTCAAGAGACGAAAAATAAGAAGCGTTATCGAATACTAAACAGTCAGGGATACCAAAACGAGTAATAATATTTGAATTTAAAAAGACAATTACCTGACTGGTATTCACAGTTCTTAATGCGGCAACTTCTGACCACCTAGTGAAGTAATCTGTGGCTGTTATGATAAACTTATGCTGCTGTGAGGATGGAAGATTGATTGGACCTATAATGTCCAGACCCCACTGCTGAAAAGGAGAGTCTACTGAAACAGTGTAAGGTAGCTAGAGAGGTAGTGGGG
>SNQJ01S0075885.1:24335-40393 GCA_010110895.2 Picea sitchensis
GGTAGCTAGAGAGGTAGTGGGGGGGCCCAGAGGGCCCATAGTGATAATAGTGGAGGTCATTCAATGTAAGGTGGACTAGGTCCACTATATTATTAAATAAGACCCACTATGGTAGTTAGATATAATAAATGTAAGAGGACTTCATAGAAGGTTCTACTTCTAGAAAATTCCTCCTCTAGAATGTTCTTAGGTGATGGTAGAACTATATAAAGAGGTTTAAGCAATGTAATGAGACATGAAGAGAAGTATTGTATTTGGAGCAGTAGCTCAATAGGAGGATGCCCCCTCGAAGAGGCAAGTGAACAGGAGATGATCCCTTCCATAATAGGATCCATTGTATGGTGTTGCTCTACCTCAAGGGTTTGGTAATAATATTGTGTGGTTTCTTCTACATTGCTTTGTGGATCTATTGTGTATTCAGTATTTGTGTTGATTATATATTCAGATCTGGTATTGGTTCTTAACAATTGGTATCAGAGCACTTTCCTTGCGCATACATTGTGGGGAAATATTTTTTATTTTTGCAGAGTTTTTTTTCGGAGAAGAAAAAAGAGGGCCGCAACATTTCAAACATTTTCAGTATATTTTTATGCAGAATTTGAAGAAAAGGGTTGTATATTTGATTTCCTCTCAGAAAAACACCCAAGTTAAAAAAAAAAATCGTCCAAAACGGAGTCCGGAAGGTCAAGATATTGAGGTTTTAAAATCTGCAATTTTTCAGGGTTTTTTCTGCGAACGGAGGCGCGATTTATTTTTATTTTCTGTAGCATTTGGAGGCTGAATTTGCCCAAGTAAATTACATATCTGAGTTCTTCTCACAATTTCACCCAATTTCAAAAAAAAAATCAGCCGAAACGGAGTCCGGGAAGTGAAGTTATGAGCATTTTAAGTTCAACAGCTTTTTAGGGTTTTTTCCAGAAAAAGCCACGATTTTCTGCCGTAACTTATTGGGTGAGTTCATAGGATGCTCAGATGGCTATTTCTTCTCAAAAAAAAATTCTTGAATCATTTAAAGCCCAATTGTTTCACACATTGGATGCATTTGCACATGGCTTCACAGACCGCCTCACAAACAGTCTCAGAGGCACCTTCAATGATAATTTTCGTAGTATTCAAGATTCATTGAATAACATGCAAGAGAGATTTCTTATGCAGGGCCTCATGAATGAATATAATCAAGAAAGATATGCTTGGTATGATTTTGAGGATGATTGTGATGATTGGTATATGGATAGTTGTCATTTCTGGGATGACAACCACTTCCATATTTTAGGTATATGGATAGTTGTCATTTCTGGGATGACAACCACTTCCATATTCTTATTTGATGACTCTACTCCACCTCTATAGAGAACAACATCAATGTCCCAGATCAGGAGCTAGTTACCAACGTTCAGTCTACATATTCTGGCAGTGGTATTATTCCTTCCAGATTCTTCTACGACCATTTTCCACTATGTGGATGGATCTCTCTTATTTGGATCCACATGATAAGGTCAGTCTTTGGAGCATCATTTGGAGCTGGTTATTGGGTTCCAAAATCTCTAATAATGGGAGTTCACATGAGCACTTGACATGGGACCTGGTTACAATGGTGGACTACTTCAGCATGGTGGATTTCTTTCTACATGGGACTTTGATTCCTCAGTTTTCTTCAGCATTATAGTCCACAATTATCCATGGGACTCCGGTATATGGAGTTAGACATCGCTGTTGAGGACAGTGATTTCATAAGGGGGATGGAAATGTAAGGTAGCTAGAGAGGTAGTGGGGGCCCAGAGGGCCCATGAAGATAATAGTGGAGGTCATTCAATGTAAGCAGTGGACTAGGTCCACTATATTATTAAATAAGGCCCACCATGGTAGTTAGATATAATAAATGTAAGAGGACTTCTTAGAAGGTTCTACTTCTAGAAGATTCCTCCTCTAGAATGTTCTTAGGTGATGGTAGCACTATATAAAGGGGTTTAAGCAATGTAATGAGACATGAAGAGAAGTATTGTGTTTGGAGCGGTAGCTCAATAGGAGGAAGCCCTCTCGAAGAGGCAAGTGAACAGGAGAGGATCCCTTCCATAATAGGATCCATTGTATGGTGTTGCCCTACCTCAAGGGTTTGATGGTAATAAAGAAGATTTTGCATATTGTTATTGTATATTTGTTGTGGTGATTTTGTATTCAGGTCTTTGGTTCTTAAAAAACAGGCTGCAAAGAAAAGGCTGGTTTCTGTATCCGCCCAGATGCCTTTTGACAAATAATACACTTACGAAACAAGGCATGAGCATCTCTAAAAAGTGTAGGCTAGAAATAACCTGCTCTTAAAACTTTATGGGCAGTGGTATCCCCACCAAAATGCCCACCAGCTTCTCCTGCATGCAATTCTAGTAAGACCTTTTCTGCTTCATCTTTCTCAAGACAACGCATTAGTACTCCATCAAAATTTTGACAAAACATAATACCATTAATCAACTGAAAAGAGACAGATTTTAATATTAACGCTCTTCTTTTAGTGGGATCCAGGTGACGGGGAACTGACCCATGTTCAAGACAAAATTTTATATCGTCATACCAGGGACTGACAGAGTTTTGTGCACAACAGATTGAATTTTGATAGTGCTGCCCTGGGATTGACAGATCGTTTTCTTCTTGCTGTCCTACTTCTGAATCAACAACTAACTTGCATAACCCTTGGCCTCTCACTACTTGAGCTGGGGTGATTTCTATGTCATATTCTTGAAAGGAGGTAACCCAATTCGCCCTCTTTTCACCTAGTTCTTTCTGCACTAACAGATTTCTGACGGCTGGGTAAGGGACAATAATTTTCATCCTAGATTTCAAAAGATAAGATTGGAAGTGCTTGACTGCTTTAAAAACAATGTAGACTTGGTGATCTACTGCTGGGTAATTAAGTTCCGCACCTTTGAAAGCAGAGCTCATAAAGGCAATCGAGACTTCGTTGTTTTCAGCGTTCTTCTGAGTTAGGACAACAACGTAGGAGCGGTTAGAAGCAAATGTGTAGAGCGTGAAATCTTGTGAAAATTCAGGTCTCATGAGAGAAGGAGCGCCCATTATGGCCTTTTTTATTGAATTGAAAGCTTGGTTTTCTAAGGGTCCCCAATGATATTGTGCGTCTTTCTTAATTAAATTCTGTAAAGGTGTCACCATTTCGGAGAAACTGGGGATTAATCTCCTGACAAAATTTATCTAGCCTAAGAAAGACTGCATAGACTTTTTGGATGAGGGAGGGGGAAGTTTCGAGATGACTTGAGTCCTTTCAGGGTCGATAATCATCCCTTTGCTTGACACAGTGAATCCTAAGAGCTTACCTTGTTCTACTGCTAAGATATATTTTTTAGGATTCAAGGAAATGCCATATTTACGACATCGCTGTAGAACGACTCTTAAATGAGCTAGATGATCAGTTTTGTTTTTGGAAAATATAGTAACATCATCTAGGTAAACCATGACAGATTGATTGATTAAGCCTCGGAAAGCGATGTCCATCACTCTCTGGAAAGTGGCACCGACATTAATGAGTCCGAAGGGCATTTTCCTATAAGTGTAGGTGCCCCATGGAGTGCGGAAGGTAGTTTTAAGTTGGTCTGGAGGAGACATCAGGACTTGGTTGTACCCTGAAAAACCATCCAATAAGGATAGTCTTTCAGAACCAGATACCTATTGAAGGATCTGTTCCATGGGTGGGACATGGTCGTTGTCTTTATCAGACACTTGATTAAGGTTTCAGAAATCGACGCATAGTCGGATTTCACCACTCTTCTTCCAGACAGGGACAAGGTTAGAAACCCATTGCGTGTGCCTAACTGGGAAAATTATCTTAGCATTCAGGAGTTTATTTAATTCTTTTTTGACGGTCGGTTCGAGCTTAGGGTGCATTTATCTTAACTTTTGTTGAAACGACAAGGTTTGGGGTTTCATAGGAATGACGTGTTGTATGATGTTAGGGTCGAAAGTTTTAAGGTCGTCATACGTCCATGCAAAAACATCTTTGAATTCCTTAAACAATTTAATAAATGCGGCTTTTTCTTGTTTAGAACACCCCACCCCTAAATTAATGCACTGTGGATTGTCATTAGTTCCCAAGTTTACTTTTTCATACGATAAAGAGGAACTATTTGTTTTACAGTTGACCGATTTTTTGAATTTATCTTGAAGATCGTAAAATTTTTCTAATCTAACTACAGATTTAGGGATCGAATTTACCATGTCCGATGAAGATTCAGGAGATCTTGGATCTGGTATTACCGTGCAATCGCGTAGATTGTCATCATGAGTACATTCGTCAATCACCGCGCCTTGGAAAATTTCTTCCATATGCAGGAAGCTAATAATTTGTTGATCGTCATCGAAGACTCTCCAATTTGTGATGTTGTCAGGAATGGATGGCCTAAACAACAGTTCGACGGAGAATGCATTCAGAGACAATCCTTCTGCAGGAAAGAGTTTCGAAGCTACGTTAGCTAATAAATCAACTTCAGAATTATTCAATCTAGGAATAGAATTTATATTAAAAGCAAAAAACTTATTCATTAAATTCCATACCTCGGATTAGTAGATTTTAAGATGCGGAGACAGACAGTGGATAGAATCTCTTACCTTTCTAACCACGATTTCTGAATCACCAAAGACAGTCAAGTTTTGAATGTTCATATCTAATGATTTTCTGAGGCCCTGCAATAAAGCCTCATATTCTGCTGTGTTATTAGTACATTCAAATTCTAGCCTACATGCAATCAGGGTTTTGTTACCTGCTGGATCAATAATAACGCAGCCCGCACCAACTCCTTCCTTGGACTTTGACCCATCAAAGTAAAGAGACCAAATTTGTTTTTTATCGGGTGCATGAGACCATTGTGTAGAAACTACTAGCTGCACATATGCTGCAACCTCGGACTGCTGTTCCGGGTTAGTGATAGCTGAAGTCTCGACCATGAAATTGCCGAAAAGGGTATCCATCCCTTATATTTCGGGTGAATCAACAGAAGGTGTAAATGGCTCATTGGGATCATTTAAATCTGTGACCCTGAGATTTAGGTAGCGTTCACGATTTACCTTGATTTTGTTGGGCTTGCTATTCTCGGGCAGCCACAGGTGAGACCAATCCGTCGCGAAATAGCTGTGTAGCTGCTCTGACCAGTCTCTTCTCAAAAACAGACCATAAAATTCTGGAATATCCACAACAATAATATCAATCACTTGATGAACTTTGGGGTTAGGCGATAATCTTATAAGCACATTCCTTAATTCGCCTATAAATTTAACACTAGTTCAATCAAGTTGGATGATTTTTAAAGTGGATGGTTCAAATTCAACATTAATCTTCTGACACACGGACCATGGCATTACATTGGATGACGATCCTGAATCTACCATACAATTGTGCACATTCCTATTAAAGATTTTGAAAGTTAACAAAAATGGAGGTACATTTTTGCGAGTACTAATGGTGGAAGCTTGTGGCTTTTTACTCGCAGCCTCTAAAGCTAATTTATCTACATTTGTTACATTATTTACATGAAGGCCTCCCTTCTCATGAGGATCAGAGTTGTTCTTGGCGGAAGCCTTTTGGGGAACTTTTGGATTGTTTTGAACAACCTTGTTACTGCTTGGATTACCGTTTTTGCTATTCTCTGCGATATTCTGTAACATTTTTTGTAGCAGAAACAAAAACTTTAATAATTCGTAAACATAAATGTTAGCCCTTAAATTTTTTAGATCTTCAACTAAATCATAATCTAAGTTTGGGTTTACATGACTCTGTTTAGTCTCAGCTAGTTTAGAATGTTTTGGGGGCAAAGTCGTAGTGTTTTCAGAAGAAGGTTTAGTTGTTGTCTTACTCCTAGTATTGTAGGGATGTACTGTCTCGAAATTAGCTTGAAAAATGCTACCCGAGAAGTGTCCAAAAATATTCGGAGAAGGTTCTTCTTCTTCAACTGTCTCTTGTTCAACTACTTCCTCAGAAGTCTCAGGAGGCATCAAGTTATCCTGGGCTTCTAGAATCGTTTGAAGAGCGAATTGCAGGCTTTCTAGATTTAGGCCCTCGGTATTTGAATTAGGTCGGTTGGGAAAAGGATTCCTGAATGGGGGTTTGTAAGGCCCTTTGCTCGAAGAAGCTTCTTCGGCCGTCCTTTTCAAATCTATAACTTGATTTGACAATTTTTGAATGACTTTTGTTAAGTTTTCTAAATCTAAGCTTTCAGGTTGTGTTTTATTTTGAGTAGGTCTAGGGAGGATTTCAATTTTCTTTTTGGAAGATGAACTAGTCTCTGTTTCGTTGCTAGTAGTGGCTTTTAAACTAAGGATGTCTTTCTCAATCTGATCGACCTCTTCGAAGGCCTCTAACAATGTGGCTTTCTTAGATCGCTTTACCCAAATGGCTATACTTTGATGCAGGGATTTAGTATAGTATGCTATGATAAGATTCTCAGCAGGCATCGAATCGGTAGGGATTCGGTTCTTTAGTGTTAAGAATCTTTGGTTAAAGTCTTTGATTTTTTCTTTGGGGCTCATTCTTAAACTATAAAGCTCCATAACTAGAACTTCTGGGGACTTATCGTCCCCAAACTTCTCAAGAAAGCAAGATTCGAACTTCTCCCATGACACGATGGTATGGGGTTGCTGGGCAAAGTACCAGGTAGAGGCATTGCCCTCAAAAGTATAGGGGAACAACCTACAAACTACGTCTTTGTTCTCGACATTACAGAGTCTAATGGCTAACATAAACTTTTTAATGTGATCTTTGGTGATCTGTTTAGAGTCAGGGTCAAACTTGGGAAGCCACTTCTCCGGATGTTTGGGTAAGGGATGCTGAGGCCCAGGTATGGCTACTGCATCTTGGTCGAGCCAGGGTCTGGCAGGATTGTTCTGGTTGTCCATTAGTGTAGGCGGTGTGGAAGGCTGAGAAGAGGAATTGCCTTCATCAGAAGAGTCTCCTCTAGAAGAAGAAGGAGATGATGGAGGTGGTGAGGGTGGTATTCCAGATCCTCCTGCAACAGGAGTGGGGTTTGGATCTGTAGGGTTTAAAGTGAGGTTAGTGCTTGTAAGTTGTTCTCTAATATCAGAGAAATCTAATGGTTGGTCCAAAGGTCAATTTGGTTGTCTTAAACGGGCGAAGGCACTATGTGTTCTTATGAGAGATTGTCGGACAATCTCTTGTACGTCACCACATGTAGGATTTGGGGTTACTGGTTCAACTGTGATTCGTAGATCATCGTTTGATGTGGTTGCTGTTTGAGGGATGATGTTGTCATTCGAATGACTTCTTGTCACTATAGGTGAGTGGTTGGGTGGTGGAGGAGTCTTACGACTGCCTTGTGCCATTAATAATTTTCAGGCCCTCCTTCTAGCGCCATTTGTTGACGGGCGAAATTGACCGCTCATCAACTGGAGGAGTGGATCTGGTCCGGGGTTGTCTAAATAACCCAAGCCGTTTGGGATGATCCACTCCGACGGGTTTAGCGGCTTCGTTGGCCGATCTAAGTCTTAGGAAAACAAAAGAAAAACTAAGCTAAAGAAACTAATCTAAGTGAAAAAAGCAGCGACAACAAATTATATACAAATCTAAAACATATATATACATTTTACTAACTAATATCATAAAACAATAATTCTACTTATTTAAATGTTCAGCTATCAACAGAACTAAATATCAATTATATATGTGCAATATTTACAGAATACAAATTTTGATCTAAATTTGGAAATATCATTTGTAAATTGTCTTATGACAGCGAAGCTATTATTTTTGATTTTTATAATTTTTATGAGAAATGAATAAAATGAAAGCTATCTAAGCTAAGCAATTAAAATAAAAATCCTAACTATAAATTTGAACTATAGAGATGAACAATGAAACGTGTTCAGATTACAAGAAGTTTATATATTAATTAACTAATTGAATAACACTAACAAACTGACCTGTAGAAGCGCTTCCTATTTGTCCTGTTCACAGTACTTGATTTAGTTGTTTGATGGCAGAAACCCGCACCAGATTTTCCACAAGCTTCTCGTAAATGGGAAGTAGCAACGCTCTTTGAATACGAATGACAGAACAAACAAGACATAAAACAACAACAATTTTATAATTTACAGATCATCACATTTAGATAAATCCCAGTGCGAAGATTTGTACATAACCGTTCATTTAACAAAGAAGATAAACCTTCTATTCATTAAATTCAAACAGAGTAATTGCTGTGAGTAAAATGAGATACATCAAATATGGACATAATTTAAATTATAACGCATCAACCTGTAACAAATCTTGATATCTAAAGTAGTCAATAATTTGATTACAAATTGTTATGCACAAAACTTGAACAAAAGTAAGATAAATTGAAGCTAAAGCCGTACAACAAATCCACTTCTATTCGAGTCTGTATAATCATAAGTCCATAGTATTTGTTCTTCCAACAATGATGGTTTCTTTACAAAAAATAATGAGTATATAAAGGCCACAGGATAAAACAATCCTTGTGGAAAATATCAAAACTGTTTGCAAAAATCTGGGAACAATCTCCCAGATTCCTATTTCTACCTAAGACTAACAACCTAAACCAAAACTATGTAACAAAAAACATGTTCTAAACTGCCACAACAGATCCAATTCCCATTGAAATTCGTGTGTACCTATAGATGGGCAAGAGTAAACAATTTTAGATAGTGTTTTAATTGTAAAATCAACAAAAATCCAAATTTTATGACTAGCTACAGAATCTCACGATTCTGTAGCTAGTCATATTTACAAACAAAATCATTTTAAATTAATCCAATGATAACAGAAATGTATGCGATCTATCAAACAAACCCTTAATTACTAATTCAAAGCAAAGTAAACCATTCACAATAAAACAAACCAAATCTTTTATGCCAATTCATAACTAATGAAATCGTATTGAATCAATTCAATCGAAACAGACTTTATTCTATTTATCAAACAAATATTTGATACTAATTCAACGCAAACACAGTCATTTATGTCAATTCAAAACTAACAAAATCATTTTTGAATCAATTCAAACAAAACATAACTATATCAAACTAACTCAGAGCAAACACAATCGACTATGCTAATTCAGAACAAACCAAATCATTCAAAAATCAATGTTGAAATAACATACCTTGGCTTTAGGGATACGATTCGTTCAGGACAATTTCGAGTTAACAATGGTAGTGGCTGCCTCAACATTTTTGAACACGATAGAACCCGTGGTCTTTTTCCTTTTATCATTGGCTTGCAGTCTATCATTTTCCTTAGACAACACAGTCACCCGTTCCTCCAAGGATTTAATTCTGGATTGCAACAGAGGGACATCTGTGTAGTATCGTTCGAGCCAAGAGTTGCATTGAGTGCACTGTGGTTGATCGGGCTGAGGCATTACAGGTGAGGCATATTTTAAATTACCAGGGGTTCCACTATCAAACTTGATCCCAGGGAAGTTAGGGTCATCCTTCAGGCACGGTGGGAGGTTGGATACGTAGTCATAGGGTTTAATAGAACAGAGGCCGTGTGAGTATGGGTACTCCTCGGTCAGAAATCACTCAATGTCAGAGTCTGAATATTCACTCAAAATGATAGGCTTCTGGTCTGTGTTTTGTTTGGGCTTATTACGAGCGCACCCAGATACCCAACGTGCAACCTTATTTCCCTTGCTATTGACATCAGTATTACCCTTGCCCTTTTTCCTTGCAGGCTTCTTAACAGTCTTAGTATTGTCTTTCGAACATGGGTCGGGCATGGTGTCGGGTAGGTCGATGTTGGGGCAGGTTGAGGGTTCAACAGCGGGTAGGAGGGTAGGAGGTGGCACGACAGGCCCAACAAGGGTTTCAATGACCACGGTCTTGTCCACTTGACCACATTCAAGAGTGGCAAAGCCATTCCTCAATAGGAAAGCTTGCCAATAGTCACCACTTAGCCTCAAATGATGAACAATAATGATTTTGATCAAACAGTGATGGAAGAGGCTGGAGTCAGCCTTCTCCTGCTTAAATCGCTTAGCCATTTTATACATACTGCGTAGGAGGTAGTGAGGCATATTCAAAGGGAAATCTATGAAATTCATAAGCAACCGGAGATGGTAAAGAAAAACTAAACCACATCGACCTTTGCAAGTCACGAATTTCTTAACAATGGCCAATAAATCATGCCACCTAGACTTAAGGGTAGTGACTGGAATACCTCTGTCACAACTGACAATTTTCCTCGATGTAAACAGGAGCGACCATGACACTTCATCCACCTTCGAATTCTTAAACCACCTCTGCCCTTTCGCTGGAAAACCCGTGGCTGAGATGAGGAATTCTTCATTCAATTCAAGTTGGATGTCTCCAACTTTGGCCCTACATCCATCGAATGTGAGGGCAAACTACTGAGTGACTGCGAGGTTGAAACCCTCAAATTTTTGGATGAAAACTAACCAGCCATTACTCTCCAGGTCCTCACGAGTGTTGTGAAATAACAACAGCGTTTGGACGCCATTAGGTTCTATGCACACTACATGTGCCATAGGAGAGAACACACAGTCAGCAAGGTAAATGGTGAGGAGGTTAGACAGGCTAGGCACAGGACCAATTCCCACAATTTTCTCAAAACAAGCAGAGGTAGCCTGAGGTGCAAGGCAGACGTTTAATGCCTATGCGTGAGCGGGTGGTGGAATGACTTGATACCATGCAAAACATTCATTTTGACATGTACAATCAATGATGCCTTGGTAATGCAAGCAAGGATTGTTGGTGGATCCATCCAAAATTGCAATTATAGTTGATTTACCGCCACCTACATCAGTCAAACAACTGCGCACTGCGCTGGGACATATTGGATATTATAGGAAATTTATCAAAGGATATGCTCAGATTACTGTGCCAATGGAGAGGTTATTAAAGAAAGACTATTAGTTTGGTTGGATAGATGAATGCCAACAGAGCTTCGACACACTGAAACAAAAGATGATCACTGCGCCTATTCTAGTCTTTCCCAATTGGAGCAAGGAATTTCATGTGCATGTGGATGCATCTTCTATTGAATTAGGAGTAGTACTAGCACAACCTGGAGAAGGGGACATTGATCATCCATTAGAATTTGCCAGCAGGAATCTCTCCATAGCTGAAATCAATTACACTACTACAGAGAGAGAGGGATTAGCCATGGTGTATGCATTGTAGAAATTTTGCCACTACTTGTTGGGAGGATACTTTAATATGTTTACTGATCACTCCGTGCTGAAATACCTAGTCAACAAGCCAGTGTTGGGGGGAAGAATATGCAGATTTCTTCTCCTATTTCAAGAATATGATTTTGAGATCATAGTTAAACCAGGAAGAATGAATAAGGGCCCAGACCACCTGTCGAGGTTGGAGCATGGTGAAGAACCTACTAGTATGGAGGACACTCTACCAGATGCACAACTTCTCACCATTAGAAAGAGTGATGACCACTTCGTTGACATAGTCTAGTTCCTGTCAACAGGAATAGCTCCAGCAGAATACACAATTCCGCAGAAGAAACAACTAGTGGTGCGTGCTGCAGATTTTTCACTAATAGCTGGCCAGCTATATAAAATGGGACCTGGCAAGATCATAAGAATATGTGTGATGGAGGCAGAATGCCCTATGATCCTCGAAGAATCTCATGAAGGCATTGCAGGAGGACATTATGCAGGAAAAGCAACTGCGCAGAAGGTTCTACGAGCTGGCCTTTGGTGGCCTACGTGACACAGAGATGCTAAAGAATATACCAGAGCATGCGATGTATGCCAACGAGTTGGAAGAGATGAGATGCCATTAGCACCGCAGATGACCCTACAAGCATTTGAAAAATGGGCCACTGACTTTGTGGGACCTATAAACCCGCCAGGAAAGTGCACAGTAGTAAGATATATTATCACTGCGACATAATACTTGACCAGATGGGCTGAAGCAAGAGAAGTCAAGGACTGTAGAACAACTATAGCTGTGCATTTTATATTTGATGACATAATAACCAATTTTGGATGCCCTAAGGTCCTTATGAGTGATCAAGGTACATAATTCATTAATAATATAGTTGAAGCCCTGACTGAAGAATTTGCTGTCCACCATCAGAAGAGTACACCTTATCATCCACAAGAAAACATAACGGTTGAAGCATTCAACAAGATATTGGAGATAGCATTGACAAATATTTGCAGTGTGAACAGGGACGACTGGAATTTAAGAGTACCACCAGTACTCTGGGCTTATAGAACCACTTGCAAAAAATTAACAACGCAAACTCCTTTCAAGTTGGTTTATGGTCTTGAAGTTGTTGTCCCAATGGAGTAATTGGTACCAAGATTAAGGATTGCTGGATTTACAGACATGGATGATACTGATGCTATTCATGAGAGGCTAGCACAATTGGTTGAACTAGAAGAAGACAGATTCATTGCAAGCTTCCATCAACAAATTCAGAAGGAACGAGAAAAGGCCTATCATGACCGACACATCAAGAATAATATATTCAGGCAAGGTGATTTAGTCCTGCTATATGACAGTATGTTTATAAAACACCCTGGGAAGTTCAAAACACATTGGCTTGGACCATATGAGATTGTCTATGTTATAGAAGGTGGAGCTGCGCAGCTGAAAACATTGAAAGGAGACTGGAAGGAAGGCTTGGTGAATGGGAGTCGACTGAAGTTGTACTATGACAACCAACTACCTCATAGCTCTCAGTAGAATCAAGAAGACAAGGGTCTAGGTACCAGGTGTAGTTGAAGCTGGGTACCAGACACAAAAAAGACAGTCTGCACAAGGATGGAAAGGAGGCATAAAGCAAAAAGCAAGGCTGCACTGCACAGTCGAAAGTCGAAGAAAAACAAGAGGATCATATCTCAAGTGCCTCGCGATGAGTCATAGGTGAGTGTTGGGGGCCTGTTGGCCCTGGGTTATGAAAGGAAGTGAAGAACGAGGAAGAAAATGGAAAAATCGATCTTCACGGGAGACACAGTGACTGTCATTGGGTCGAAGTGAGCAAAAGAACAAAAAATATGGAGCGAAGTGCGGAAAAGCAAGCTGTTGGATGAGGAGATCGAGGATGATAGATACACAAAGGAGAGGGATTGAGGATGACTCAAAAAGTGGAAAAATCCACCATTGGATGCTTTGGAACACCGCACGAGAAGGAAGGAAAGACAGGTTGGTGAAGCTAAAAAAAAGAGGGTCAAGTTGACCCAGGGTTTTAGACACCTAGGGTTTTTGTATTTAGGGTTTTGGCACCTAGTTTTCGTCCTAAGGATGTCGATGAGGTATTGTAATGTATAAATAAAGGTCAAGAGGACCTGGGTCGGGTTGGTCATTGAGTATTGGTATGATATTGTTGTTGGTTTAGCTCTATTATTGTGTGAGAGATTATTGTATTAGGGAGAGAAGTGCTGAGAGAGAGAGCCTTCTGGTATTGTAAGATCTTCAGCTGTGTGTGAAGATCAAGTCCTGCAGTTGGGTGCGCAGGAAGGGGAGAGAAAGAGAGAGAAGAAAAAAGATCTGCTAGCTGAGAGCGCAAACAAGAACTGTATGCTTTTCCTTAATAAATCATAAGCATAGTTCTATGGATGTAACCCTAGAGAGAGGGTGAACCTCGTATACCTTGTGTTGTGGATGTGTGATTGATGCTTTGATCTCTGTTGCTGTTGTATTATTGGTTGCATTGTTGTGTTAGAACAGATCTATAGTTGTGAAGGAAAGATCTAGCTAGTTTAATGATTGATGCAAGTTATGTTGTTGTTGTAATAAGAACCACTTGATATTCCCCTGGTTGTAGACATCTTTGTCCTGCAACCCCCTCATAGTTTCTTTGGGTGAGACTACATCTTCTTTTCAGGTGCTACCGAAAGGGATAGTAGCTAGGGCTTGTTGGTGCGCTCTTGGAGTTGAACCCTGGGTCTGCCCCTGTTCTAACACTGTCTACAATAGGACACTGCTGTCAAAAAAAACAATTAGGCTTTGAATAACTCCAGAAAGAATCAAAATTGAACTATCTCATGAAAACAAAAGAACAAACCTTAATATTGCTTTCACCTTCTATTCTCCTCTTTTTCTTCCTTCTCATTTGGCTTTTATGCATTCCAAATACGTTGAAGTAGTTCAACTACTTTCTTTAGTTAACTTAGTTGAACTTAACTAATTTTAGTTTAGGAGAAATAATAATAATAATAATAATAATAATAATAATAATAATAATAATAATAATTAAGGGTCTTTATTTAATAATAACTAAGTAAGTGGGACCCCTTTTGACTCCCTTCTTTTATTCTTTTCAAAATAAAACACAATTAGATAATCATTTAAACACATTCCACCTTGTAGCTCCCATAAATACTTCCAAAATTTGAATATTAAATATAAAAAATAATTCAAATCATATCCATTTTTTTTTAAATAACCACATTATCCAAAAAATAGCTTGTTGTCCAAAACTTTATGTAGACCATTGTCTTCAACAACTCAAACATAAACACATAAATTAAAATCCATACTTGCAACTTTGAGATGCAATCTTTCTTCTATCACTATTGTCCCCTTTGGACTTTCCGAAAGTAGCTTTTGGTTGATTCGAACCTTGAGGCTTTATCTCACTTTATCTTGCACATGGGAGACATCAGTTTTAAGCCTTTTACTAGCATGAGAGGACTGAACATGTGTTTGAACATTAGGATTTACAGGTGGAGGTGGAGGTAATAACCAATTGGGCCAACAACGATGGTGAGAGACTGCTGGATTGACAATATCTTGCCATCTATCATTTGCAGGGACTTCTGGTTACAAGGACACATGAGGAGGCACATGAATACTGAGGATGTTTTTAGGCTAGAAGGGAGGTCTCTCTAGTCTAGGCTGTACTATTACTTACCTAATCTAGTTGAAGAACCCAACTTGAAACAGTTGGTTCAAGTCCTGGGGGTCAACATCAAAATGAATAGAGAATCTATGCCTTCTTGGCCCTCTATTCTAGTTACCTCTTCCTCTATTATTTCTGCTATGGCTGCCCCTACTAAAGAAACTCATCCTGTATGCAACAATTCATTAGTACCTAGCCCTTAACAGACCATACATGACATTCTGCTCGCATGAAACAAAGTTTGGCTCAGAAATTGACATGAGACCCATGCAAATCAATCCATAATAAATTATTTAATAATTGCCAAGTGAGCAGGGGGTGGATAGGGTTCATGGGACATCTGGAAGGATTGTAATGAGAAAAAAAGTGGTAGCATGACAAGGGAAAAATACACGAGTACTTCTCAATAGTTCATTAAAAAATTTAACTGTGCAATCAATACCAAAAATATCAGTTTCAACCTATTTCTGTGTCATATCTTTTGTCACTATTATACATAGTTTTTAATTTATTTTATAGATCAAGGCGTGCAAAAATGAAATTGGGATTATGAGGGGGGTATAATGAGAGAAAAAGAGATAGTATGAGAGGGAATAAAATATGGATACTGTTCATAAAAAAATAAATCAAATTAAACAAAAACCATAACTCTGTTCAGACCCCACAATCCAATAAGAATTCACTTTTAAACCAAACCATTTAACAGTCACTTCTTTACAGAATGCTTTCTGACTTCAAACAAAAAAATTCATTAGTGGCATGCTTATAGGAAGAGTGTGCTTGCCATTGATGGCAAGAACAACAACGAACCAAACCTCGAGAGAGCAAAAGATGAGAAAGCTCAGAAGAGATAGCGATTTCCGGAAGTGCAGATGAGGTCCAAGAGATAGACTCGCAGGAGGAGAAAAGGTCAAGACCCGTGAACACTTAGAAAACCTTCTAAGTCAGAGAGATCAAAAGATCAGGAGGAAGAGTGACAGTGGCTGTTGGATCACTGATACAGAGGACCAACAACCATCAGATTGATTTAAGTGGAAGGAAAGGATAAGAAAGGGTTGAGATCTGAGATCTCGATCACCCAAATTTCTGTCAGCCGTCAAATCATTCTAAAGTGGAAGGAAAAGATAAGTTAGAATAAGGGAACACTAATCTCAGCGGCCGATAATTGGGCACTCAGATCTACGGTCGACAG
>SNQJ01S0075885.1:43003-59359 GCA_010110895.2 Picea sitchensis
ACAAAAGACTTCCCTGGGTTGATAATTTATGTTTCACTTGGTTGTTTGAAATTAATTAAGCAATTATAGTGACCAACACTAGGGATTTTTGGTGCGCTCTTGGAGTTGAACCCTGGGACTGCCCATGTGCCAACACTGTCTACAATAGGACACTACTGTCAAAAAAACGAATTAGGCTTTGAATAACTCTAGAAAGAATCAAAACTGAACTATCTCATGAAAACAAAAGAACAAACCTTAATATTGCTTTCTCCTTCTATTCTCCTCTTGTTCTTCCTTCTCATTTGGCTTTTATGCATTCCAAATAAGTTGAAGTTGTTCAACTACTTTCTTTAGTTAACTTAGTTGAACTTAACTAATTTTAGTTTAGGAGAAATAATAATAATAATAATAATAATAATAATAATAATAATAAAGGGTCTTTATTTAATAATAACTAAGTAGGTGGGACCCCTTTTGACTCCCTTCTTTTATTCTTTTCAAATTAAAACACAATTAGATAATCATTTAAACACATTCCACCTTGTAGCTCCCATAAATACTTCCAAAATTTGAATATTAAATATAAAAAATAATTCAAATCATATCCAAAAATTTGTAAATAACCACATTATCCAAAAAATAGCTTGTTGTCCAAAACTTTATGCAGACCATTGTCTTCAACAACTCAAACATAAACACATAAATTAAAATCCATACTTGCAACTTTGAGATGCAATCTTTCTTCTATCACTGTTGTCCCCTTTGGACTTTCCGAAAGTAGCCTTTGGTTGATTCGAACCTTGAGGCTTTATCTCACTTTATCTTGCACATGGGAGACATCAATTTTAAGCCTTTTACTAGCATGAGAGGACTGAACATGTGTTTGAACATTAGGTTTTACAGGTGGAAGAGGAGGTAATAACAAATTGGGCTAGCAACGATGGTGAGAGACTGCTGGATTGACAATATCTTTCCATCTATCATTTGTAGGGACTTCTGGTTACAAGGACGCATGAGGAGGCATAGGAATACCAAGGATGTTTTTAGGCTAGAAGGGAGGTCTCTCTGGTCTAGGCTATACTATTCCTTACCTGATCTAGTTGAAGAACCCAACTTGAAACAATTGGTTCAACTCCTGGGGGTCAACATCAAAATGAATAGAGAATCTAGGCCTTCTTGGCCCTCTATTCTAGTTACCTCTTCCTCTATTATTTCTGCCATGGCTGCCCCTACTGAAGAAACTCATCCTGTATGCAACAATTCATTAGTACCTATCCCTTAACAGACCATACATGACATTCTGCTCGCATGAAACAAATTTTGGCTCAGAAATTGACATGAGACCCATGCAAATCAATCCATAATAAATTATTTAATAATTGCCAAGTGAGCAGGGGGTGGATAGGGTTCATTGGACATCTGGAAGGATTGTAATGAGAAAAAAAGTGGTAGCAGGACAGGGGAAAAATACATGAGTACTGCTCAATAGTTCATTAAATAATTTAACTGTGCAATCAATACCAAAAATATCAGTTTCCACCTATTTCTGTGTCATATCTTTTGTCACTGTTATACATAGTTTTTAATTTATTTTATAGATGGGATTATGAGGGGGGTATAATGAGCGAAAAAGTGATAGTATGAGAGGGAATAAAATATGGATACTGTTCATAAAAAAAAAATCAAATTAAACAAAAACCATAACTCTGTTTAGACCCCACAATCCAATAAGCATTCACTTTTAAACCAAACCATTTAATTGTCACTTCTTTACAGAATGCTTGATGACTTCAAACAAAACAATTCATTATTGGCATGCTTATAGGAAGAGTGTGCTTGTCATTGATGGCAAGAACAACAACGAACCAAACCTCGAGAGAGTAGAAGACGAGAAAGCTCAGAAGAGATAGTGGTTTCCAGAAGTGTAGATGAGGTCCAAGAGATAGACTCGCAGGAGGAGAAAAGGTCAAGACCCGTGAACACTTAGAAAACCTTCTAAGTCGGAGAGATCAAAAGATCAAGAGGAAGAGTGACAGTGCCTGTTGGATCACTGATACAGAGGACCAACAATCATCAGATTGATTTAAGTGGAAGGAAAGGATAAGAAAGGGCTGAGATCTGACATCTCGATCACCCAAATTTTCGTTAGCCGTCAGATCATTATAAAGTGGAAGGAAAAGATAAGTTAGAAGAAGGGAACGCTAATCTCAGCGGTCGATAATTGGGCACTCAGATCTACGGTCGACAAGGCATATCGGATGCCCCTGACCTTTCTGCCTTTAACCGTGGGCGGGGGGGTGGTCCGAGTTGGTGCTATTTACCATGTGGGACCCTCATACGTGTCACCTTCCTGCCAAATCAGACCCACCTTGCTCATTACCACTTACCGCTTAACCCCCCCTCCGAGTAAACCACCAAACCACTCACACATACCACCTCCGCGTTTCGACATCACACTCCACTACTCGTTACACGTCACACTCCACTACCGTGCTCTGCCTCCACACTCCACTACACCGCCTACACGTCTCACCCACGTTAGCAGACCACCTCAAAAAGGACATGTGGAAGACCACATCAACAAGTACACATGGCATAATTAGATGATGACAAGTGTCAAGAGGAAATTGGCTCGTGCCATGTCAATAAGTGACGTAAGAAAGCTACGTCACTACGAGAGATTTACTTTGGGTGTTTAATCACCAACAAATGTCAAA
This sequence comes from Picea sitchensis, assembly GCA_010110895.2. NCBI lineage: Eukaryota > Viridiplantae > Streptophyta > Pinopsida > Pinales > Pinaceae > Picea > Picea sitchensis. The sequence goes on from SNQJ01S0075885.1 coordinate 45,703, forward strand.
AGTCCTGAAGGATGAAGGTCCGAAGTCTCTCTCAGCCATCCGATCTGAAGATCACTTCGGGTGCATTCTCAACCATTGATCTAGTTCAGTGGAAGAACAGTGTAAGTGGAAGTGTTAACCGACAACAAGCGGTCTCCACCGCCTATGACTTATTCAGCAGGTGACCACTCCGGAGGAGAATGAATTAGCGATTAGCCTAAAGTCCCGAAATCGTGAAAACCAAAGACCCGAAGAAGACCTTGGCCGTTGATCGCTAGGAGGGGTATGTGTCAAAAGATCATGCATTCGGGTGAAAGAATTGCGGGAGAAACGAGTGCATAGGAGTTGAAACTCTCGAAGGCCGAAGTGCTGAAGTCACTCATGATCGTTGATCATGTAGGAGGGTACGTGTAAATAGATCATTGACTCTAGGTGAAAGCATTCATGAAAAAGCGAAGCACCGAAGAGACGAAAAGGCCGAAGTCCTAGAGCGAAGGATACTCGTTGGATTAAGGAGGACAGATGTCAGCAGATCTTCCATTTCGAAAGATATCTCGTCAGAAGAAACAAGAAGTTGAGATTTGAAATCTCCAAAGTCCGGAGACCCGAAGAAGATCTCGACCGTTGATCCGAGAGGGACACGCATCAGTGGATTGTCAACTCCAAAAGATTGACATATGGAGGAAAGCAAGGTTTGAGATTTGAAACTCCCGAATCCCGTATCATGAAATAAATCACACCCGTTAATTTAGGAAGGTTAGATTTGATCCATATATGGTGAAAGAACAAATCTGAACTGTGCGTTCAGGAGCACTGTCAAGATCATGATATCGGTGGTCCCATCGCATTGCGGGGATTAAAGATGAGTGAACTTCAAAAAGTTGAAGGCTGGCTACAATCGAAACCATGGTTATTGAGAAAGGGCACATGGAGGCTCGAGGTAAATTGCGGGGAAAAATGTAGCTTGATTCAAACCACCTTTGGATGCGCCCGTAATTTCTTGGTCACATGAGATCATCGCCCAAGGTCATATCGAGAAATGGAGCTAACGCTCACTAGAATGAGATCGGGAAGCGCCTTTTGAATAGTCGTTTGGTCATCACCGATGGTCACGTGAAGGAGGGGGCTTAGAAGCTAAAGAATCCAAAAATGACTGACTGTAACTACCAGAGAAGACAAAGAGTTGTGACTGCCAGAGAAGCCAAAGAATCTTAGGATAACGTCCACTAATGATGAACACGTTCAGGATAACTTCCAGAGAAGCCAAAGAATCTTGGGATAACGACCACTGATGATGAATCAATTTAGAATAATTGCCAGAGAAGATGAAGAGTTCGAATGATGATCAGGCATAAAAATTGGGTGAGTAAGACATGCATAATCGAGAAGATGTTGTGCTTTTTCGATAGTTATGCATGTGGGTAGGAAGAGAGGTAGTAGTAGTACCTGAAGTCGAGATCAGAGGCACAGTGTATAGCATGCAGAGGAAACACATATCATAAAATGAAAAAGAGAAGTTGAACAATGGGGTGTCATGTGCAGGAAGAAAAAGAGTAGAGCATAGAAGCAGAAAGATGCAGAAGTGGAACAAAGGATAGAGGATGAAGAAGGCAGAGGAGACTTGGAGATGTAACAGACGATATCAGAGACAGAGAAAGTAAGTAAATTTTTTGCAATATTCAATTAGGGTGGTAGGGTGGTGGTAGGGAGGATTGTAGTCCTCTAAATTCTAGTTGGTGCTAGAGAAACCTGGGAGTTGGTGCTTCCATCTAGTTGGTTCTAGAGAAACCTGGGAGTTGGTGTTTCCATCTAGTTGGTGCTAGAGAAACCTGGGTGTTGGTGCTTCCATCTAGTTGGTGCTAGAGAAAATTGAGAGTTGGTGCTCTCTGCAAGTTATAGCTTGCTATCAGAGGTTGTAGCCTCATATTTGAGTTGGATCTCAAAGAATGTGATGTACATGAAAGTTGGAGCTTGATTAACATCCTAAGAAGAAGAGGTTTTCACCCTTTATGGGTTTCCTCAGGAATATCAATGTCTTTATGTATTCTGTGTGATTGATCATTGTATATCTATGCATGTTAAGTTATCAACAAAACATCAAATAATAATCTAGAAAGAATAAAAAAAAAACAAGAAAAGTTTCAAGCTTATATATATAACTGATTCACCCCCCCCTCTCAGTTATATTTCCAACATTCATATGTCTATAATACTCAATCATAACAAAATTTTCATCCATAAAACTTATACAATAGTCATAATAACATCATTGCCATTTTATAATAACATTATAACCCTTTGAGCCACGGTCTTTCATATTCCAATGCTAAGCCTCTTTTCCTTTTAAAACCAGTATAAGACGCACAATGATCTTCAACCATTTATAACCAATTCTTGTTCTTTAAAATAAAATAAGAATACGCATACTATTAACCATTATTTAAAACTGTTTGTCTTAATCAATTGGGAGTTAAAACTCATAATCGACCCTAAATCCAATCACACACAGGTATTCTTAAAAAATGATCAACATAAGTATTGATTCAAAATAACATTCAACCAATAACATGCAAATCTGAGCCTAAGTTTCTTGTAGATTAAACATGTACATACTTCTTCTAAAAGAAATTCCCAATGAGAGACAGAGCCAAATCGTGCCCGAGGAGAAATAGAACCGAGTCGTGCCCAATAGAAATAGAACCAAGTCGTGCCCAATAGACCAAGCACAACCATGTGTCTCTTTTACTCTTGATAGGATTTAAACGAGACCATATCGTGTTTAGGGTTTAACCCAACAAATGGAAGTAAGAAAAAATAGGTTCCTTTTGAATAATTCTTCAGAGACACAAACAACTCATGCCTTTTAAAAATTTAGCACAGAGAAGCAACAACAAATGTCTCAATCAAGGGATAGTCTTTGAAGACACAAACAACTTGTGCCCCCTTTTTTTTTAATTTCACCACAGACACATAACCTTTAACCAAAATTTTGACAGTGAGGGTTACCAAAACATAACAATCAACCACCTCCAATGGAGAATGAGAGAATCAAACTCTTAAACACATGTTGAAGAGAATACCCAAGCACAACCTAAGGCCAACCAAACATATATACAAGCTTCCATTTAAAGTTATGGGTGATACCAAACCCGACTATGCAATGCTTCCAACAACAATGATAATGAGGGAAACACCATGATACATAACAGCTCGGGGCTCAACCAAGACATGGCAAGAAACACTCCCACTCTTAAACAATTCACATTTCAACCCAGTGAAACGAAACATATCAACCACAGAGATGAAAAGGAGTGGCAAAAATTAACAACAAGACTGGTTGTAAAACCAATGCGCCAAAGCTTAGATCTTGCTAAACCAAAATCAAAAGTTTCCACAAAACCCCAAGTTGACCGAACATGCTTTTCTGTGATTTAACCAATATGCACATGCACAGATTACACACAACAACGAATATCCATTCATCTTCTTTAAAAAGCCAACAATCTAGAGTATTCATAGAAGAAACCATAAGCACAACACTGATACATAGTCGAAAAACTTTAGAAAAACACATATCTCAAGCAATTCTGAGCCAAAATCGATTCGTAACACAGAGGAACCATACCTGGAAAATCTTGCTCGAGGGGAAGAGTTAGATTGTTTCCTTTTTTCAAAATAAAAAATTGTGGAGCATCAACAACCACCAGAGCCGAAAAACCAAATGCAACTATGGCTAGGGTGATGGGTTCGAGGGTTGTTTGAGTGACGTGCAGTAAATGCATGTCACTTCCTTCCCCAGCCTCATTCAATTCAATGTACAAGACAACTAATCCACCATAACATTAACCATTAATTCAACCAAATATCCCATTGCCATATACCATTTTCATAGTGCGCCAACCAAATTGTTTTAAAAACAACCATGTGCTATAACATTATCACATATGCCTCACACATAACTTTTAATCAAAGTGCATAAGTCTAGCAACAAGGGTCTATACACCCTTCTTTTGTCACAATTACATGTAACCTTAGGGCTTGTACATAGTCCTTTTATTTGAAAAAGCTACCATATCATCCTTTATCAATATCATAATAAAACAATTAACCCATGTTTAATTGCAATGTCAAACAAAACTGATAATAATCTGTTTATCCATAATACAACCATAATTTGTGAGTGACCATCAAAACCATCTAGCCATGCAACAATTAACCAACCATCTTATGTCATCATAACGATTAAATCATGACTTGAATCATCCATTGTAGAAGACTGTGCTGGCATCATTATAACAACAAACAAAAATATAAGTGCAACACATCCATCACATTGCCACTAGTCTACAAGGGGGTCCCACCTACTAGTTTATTATTATTATTATAAATAAATAATAGAGCTTGACAATCATTTGCGAGCAATATTCATCGTTGCATTTTTATGCGTCAACAGTTGGGAGTGGACTCATGGGAAGCAACTGGAGGTTTTTTATGAGAAACAACAATGTCTTCCAACAATTGCGAAGCTTCATCCATATGAGGGAAAAGTTAAGTGAGGTTCATTTCCCCACACAAACGGTAAGGAATCATGAATTTACCCTTTTTTCACCCAACCTTATGATCACTTGTTGACGAGTTGTTACTTGCATGACTTGCAATGGCTGGAGACACATGTTGTTGGGAATTCATGGAACACACTTCTAATACCTTGGGAATACTAGGGAAATGGTTAAGAAGGTGGTCACCCTTACAAAGCCTCCAAGGGAATTTAGGCTTGTGACCTATGTTAGTAGGCTTTCGAACATTATCAACACTCCCAACAATGGCTAGTTGATTGCACCCTTGCTTTTTTTGATTCTTCGTGTTCTTCCTTTTCTTCTTCTTCTTAGCCTCTTAGTTACTGGCATCAAGGCTTTCACCAGATGAGGAAGAAGAAAGGGAAGATGAAATGATGGGTGAAGAAGGAAAAGGGTCAATAAGAGGTTGATGTTCTTGAGGTCGAGAGTTTTCTTGGGAAACAATAAAGACATTCGGGACCATGGGAGTGGAAAACAACCATACTGGTAACCCCGTTGCTGGCGCAAGCCTATTTTGGGAGAAGAAAGTCTATTTTGGGCACATGCCTATTTTGGAAGAAGAAAGTCTGTTTTTCTCGCAAGCCTATTTTTGGAGAGAAAGGCCTACTTTTGGAGCACACACCATAGGTGGCGGAAAAACAACATGAAGAAAAAGAAGGAAAAGAAACATGCAGAAGGAGGATTAAAAGCAGCGTGGCGTGCATACAGACAGACCTGGCCATGTTAGGATTAGGGTTTTGGACATGAATGTAATGGTTATAAGCCAATAGAATAGTATAAATAATACCTAGGAGGTCTAATAGAGGTTGGTCAATTGTTGAGTAGTTTATTGTTATGTTGGTCAGTTAGTAAAGGAGAGATAATTGATATGAATAAGATAGATTTTGAGGGTTAGGTCACAAGCTGTGGATCCTGGTGTGATCTATTCCACCTTACGGAGGGTAATTACCCTCCTTTTTTACTGTAATCCTCAAGAATGCAATGCGCGCAACGCATATTTTGAAGAAAGGTGAATAAAAGAGCATAAGAGACAGATTTTGTGGACGTAGACCCAAGGGGGGTGAACCACGAAAAAACTAGTGTGTTAATGTGTTTGAATGGTTGTTTTGATGTTATGTTATAAATTAGTTACATAATGAATGGTTACTTAGGTAATCACAACATGCATGCATAGTTAGATGAATGAATGAATACTGGTTTTAGATGAATGAGTAATAATGTTGATGCATGAGCAAAATGATCAGAATACAATCCCAATTCCTTCCTGGATTGTAAACACCTGAGTATTGCAATCCCCCATAAATCTATCTTGGGTGAGATTACGTTGTGCACTCTGTGCACAACGTTGAATTATGGTTTACTAGGAGGGCCGATAGTTTTGAGGGTTTTGTTGGAAACCTAGTGAGATCAGAATCTAGGTCAGCCCAAGCATCCAACAAATGGTTTCATTGCCGGCTGAAAATGCACAAGATTGAGTGGAAGGGATCTGTTGATGAAAATCATGGAGAATGAAAAATTAGAAGGGAATGTTCAGGCCATGGAATCCAATGAAGGTGGATATTGAAAGATGGTTAAGGACAAAGGAAATCGAGTTTGTGCAGAAGTACAACAAAAACCCTAAATTTACACCACACAAATATCTCGAGAAATATGTGTTTAGAAACTTGCATGAAGTATTTTCTATGAATTCCCACATCTGTTGTAGGAGTGGTTATTGAGGTTGAAGAAAAACCATCCTACAAATTTGATCAGACAACTAGAGTGGCATTATGCGGAGATCACGCAATTGCAACAAGTCAATAATAAATTTACGTGTGCAATAGATTTTTGGTTAGATAGTATTATTGTAGGGTTTATCCTTGAGTTTGCAGTCGATATCGTGAAGTCATACACTGCTGTAGAGGATGATTTTTTAAAGGGACATAGAGGTAGGTACATCAGATCACTATATACTTCTATCAAGAATTTATTGTATGAAAAAGGTGTGATGACCATGGAATGAGACAACTAAACTTCCCTGTGTGCATGGAGGAAGGGGGGAAGCATTGACAAGAGTTTGAGATATGGATAGAGATATCGATAAGGGGAGGCATAATATGGCCATGTACCCAATCATTATGGATGAGGACTAGACAAAGGAGATAATGGAAAAAGCTGGAAAGACATGCAATGATAAACCTTACCAATATAAAATGAATAACAAAAAGAGGGCCATAGCTGACATAGAGGGTTTGGCAAGTGATGAAGAAGAGGTAGAGGATCTCTGAGTTGTCGAGAAGATTGAGGAAATCCTACACACAACATATGAAAGGAAAACTAGAGAACCAGGGTCAGGAATTGAAGGCAGAACTCCAGTCCATATCACAGTCAATGTGGAACCTACAACCCCATGTGCGACTAATACACCTAAAGGAACACCAACTTTTAGACAACTGATTTTAAGAGGAGCAACATGTCGGGGATACTATAGAGGACCGAAAAATAGGGGTACAAGTTTAGGAAGTAATAGTCAAGTATCTACACCGTGTGGAGGTAGTAGTTCAACATAGTTCAAAATGGCAGGAGTAGATTCCACTACCAGTTTACCAAAGTTTTGGGGTGAGGCATCAGAGGAATCTGAAAAACATTTATTTATCTGTGAAAAGATATGGGAAGAAAAGAAGGTCATAGATGAGGATACAAAGTCACACAGTTATCTATAAAACTCAGAGTCCACACACTAGACTGGTACATGAGAATTGATGTAAACAGTCCACAAGGAGCACCAAAGACTGTCGCATAGGTGAAAACACTACTAGTAAATGAATTTCAGAAGCCAAGCTCAGAAGACTAGTACATGAGAGAAATGATATAGATTAGGAGGAAACAAGGTGAGTCTGTCTGGGAGATTGATCAAAGGTTCAAATGTTTGAAGGGTAAGTTGAAGTATTCTATTACTGACATGCAACATAGGCAGCTATTTTTGAACTCACTATTACCACACTTGAAGTATCCTTTGAGGCAACAAAATTTCCAAACTCAGGTAGAGGCACTGCAAGAAACCCTGCAGCTGGAAGAAAACCAATATAAACAAACAAATCCAACAATATAAGAGTTGAAAGAGGATCTGAAGAATCTGACATTTCAGTTAAACTAGAATAAGGGGAAAGAGAAGAGAGAAGTTGTTTGGTGTACGTTATGCAAAACAAAATGACACCATAAGAATGAATGTCTAACCTTTACACAGTACCTGGAAGCACAGGTGGCAAACCCCTTGCCAACAAGAGGACCATGGTGTGATATTTGTAAGACACACGGGCATGATCCATATCATTGTCCAACGATACAGAAGTATAAGACAGTGCCAAAGAGTTGTTACAACATTTTTTGCAAATCAGTTGGTCATGATGACAAGGATTGTAGAATGCTGTAATTGATGAGAGAAAGAACTTTAGACACCTACAAGGTGCAATTAGAGATGATGATAGGCCAAGCTGCACCACAATTCAATAATGTACGACCACAATTCAATACCGTGTAACCACAGTACAACAATGCGTAGCCACAGTATAATACCGCGCAGTATAACCATATACCCCAATACAATGCACTGCACAGATATAGAAGTGGATTCATAGGTGGAGGTTGAGGCAGAGGAGGATTTGGACAAGGCATAGGGCTAGTAGTCTGACACCATTGTCAACAACCAAGACATTATGCAAGAGACTGTCCACTTCCACCTTCAACATGTATGTATTGTCGCGCAACAAACCACGAAACAGAAGTTTGCCCAACACTCTTGGGAAAAATACAGGAAAAAAGGAACCAGAATAATCAGAATGTCTAGTGGATTTCCATAGAAGCCAGGGATGATGGGAAAAACATCAACATAGTTACTCGAGGAGGAGCTGAGAAGAGAGATGATGTAGCAAAACAATATCCATCTCAACACCAGTGGGTCAAGAAGAATACCGAGCCATAGAAGCATTTTGACGCGCCGAAAGAAAATGAGACATTTAAGGCAGCGATACATGCGATTCTAAAAGATAACATTGCATCTACATCCATTGCGCAACAAACTCAAGATCCATCAATGTACGAGATTCCATCTTCAATGGATCACACTAGCAAAGGAAAACCTTGAGAGAAAGTAAGTAACATAAATACTTTTCTGCAATCCTATGTTAAGTTATTGAATGATCCATCATCCATTAAGGTCTTATAGAATTTGCTAGAAAGATGTACCACAAAAGCAGAAGGGAAATTAGAACAGAAGATAGTAATCATCTCCATACAAGAAGAAGAACAAGTAGGGAATTTAGGTTAAATTCCAACATTGGGGATTTCAACATGGGAGATACCATATTTGATTTAGGCTTTGAAGTGAATGTCTTACCTAAGAAGACATGGCAGTGTTTGGGGGAACCCACATTAGGATACTCACCTGTCTAGTTGTAATTGGAAAATTAGCATAAAGTGTTACCAATTGGAATACTTAAAGGTGTGATAGTAGACCTATATGGAGTGCGCATTGTGGTCGATTTCGAAGTTATAGAAATAGTATATGGCACAACACCCTACCCAACAATACTTGGATTGTACTGAGAATTTTATAACCAGGTTGTGATCAACTTGAAGACATGGAAAATGACTTTTGAATCATGTGAATATAGAGTGATTGCACCATTGGATCTCTCAGAAGGAGAAAGGTTTATAGAAGTGACATGTTTGGATTTGGAAGAAATAAATAAACTATATAGGACTACCACACAAGAAGAAGATTATGTCAACCCAACTACAGATGGGGTACTCAACTGGAGAAGCATTACATCATGTGCTTTAGACTCAGACACATGTATGAAAAACTGGCAACACAGATTACATGAAATCTCCACAAGAAGGTGCACAAGAATAGACTATGCAGTGAGGTGGGTTGGTACATAGATAAGGGAACCTCCCACTTTTCATGGTTTGAACGCATTAGAATAATTCTTGACAAATTATGAGGAGGAAGTTTTGAAAAATCATAGGTTGTTACCACTGGATATTTCACTCAAGGAAACACCTGCAAGATGGTGGGGTGCACACAAGGAAACAATTCAAGACTGGTATCGGTGTAAAAGGTTATTGCGCATTAGATTTGGTGCAGAACAGGGGAGTAACACATTGTAGAAATATAATGAATGAGGGAGAGAAACTAAGACATAGAGAAATGCAGGACACAATGGAGGTTGACACCACTATAAGAATGGTTTCATTACTTCATTCATACATTGGAAGGGATACCAAGGAACTAGTACATAGACCAAGAAATGTGCAGAGACACTATAGAATGGATAGTATTTATAACATAATTTTATGGTAACTTTCTCATTTGAGCATGAGAACCCCAATATTGATTCAACCCTAAAGCTGATACAAGTAATGATATTTGTTGAGGAACCTGAGGTGAAAATTATAATAGAATATCAACAAAATAATAGACAAACAATCAAATACTTACTCTCATTTTATCATGTCCCAGAGGAAGCACCAGATTAAGATGATCCATGCAAAATTCAAATAACAAAGATTGAAGGTGAGAGAGAGGTGGAAGGTCCATCTATGGAGTCAGAGGCATTTGTTGCACCAATTAAGGTCAAGGAAGTTAACATTGGGACAGAAGAAAACCCTAAAATGGAAAGCATTGGATACTACTGGGATGAGTAGACACTAGAAAGGATAACAAAATTACTACATGAATACAATGATTTGTTTCCAACAACCTTTACAGAGATGAAAGGAATATCAGGTGAGCTAGGTGAGATGAATATACCCCTAAAACTAGATTCTAGACCTGTTAGACAGAGACCTTACAGATTGAATCCAGTATATAAGAAAAAAGTGAAAGTAGAACTTGAATGAAGGCTATAAGTTGGTATCATAGAGCCAGTGGAGGAATACAAATGGATCAGTCCCATGGTAGTCCAAGCAAAGAAACAAGGGGGAATACGAATTTGTGAAGATTTGAGGAAATTGAATGATGCTTGTTTACATGAAAATTTCCCTGCCCCTTTTACAGATGAGGTCTTAGAGAATGTTGGAGTTCAGGAATCATATTCATTCATAGATGGATTCTCAAGTTATCATCAGATCAAAATAGCTCCATAGGATAGGCATAAGACTACATTTTCTACAGAATGGGGATCCTATCAGTATACAATTATGCCATTTGGATTAAAGAATGCACCAACTATATTTTCAAGGGTGGTCATAGCTGCTTTTAAAGATTTCATACATAAGTTTTTAGAAGTATATTTGGATGACCGGACTATTTTTAGTCGTTTGAAAGATCACGTAGAAGTATTAATATTAATGTTGGATAGATGCAGACAATGCTAGATCTCATTAAACATCAAGAAATGTATTTTCAACACACCTTTTGGGATCCTATTAGGACATGTGGTATGAAGATAAGGGTTATTGGTTGACCTTGCTAAGATTTCTGTAATTGTGATCCAAATGGATATCGGTGGCCACCCACCTTTTCCAACTGGCTCAAAACAATTTTCTGGCAATTTTGACAATTTATTATTTTTAGTAGTTTTAACTTTCGGGGCCATTTTGAGGGCCTAAATGAAGGTTTTTCAGGATCTAGCTCTTCAATGATAGAAAAAGGCATGATTGAGCCCACAAAATGAATCTCCTCGATGATACCTTTATAATGGGCTATCACACGCCTAAAACAAAAATCATATGCAAAAGTTACGACCCCGGGAAGTTGATGTACTAACTTACCCAAACGGGACCCACATGAATTTTGGCACTTCATCTCCTAGGGTTAGGTTTTTGGATGTCTAGGGTTTTTGGCATTCTTTCTTATTGTAAAAAGGCCTTCAGAGACTCATTGTAACTTTCATCTTGTGAATGCGCGCTGCCGTCACATCTCTTCTCAGAGATAAGCCTCCACCATTCCAGCAAGCTTGTTTCTGCTGCATTTTACAGTTCTAGCTTATTTCGTTATTGAATAGAAAACTAGTTTTACTGTATCTCTGTTATTTTGTGTTAAGAACCTGTTAATAATCTATATTCATTTTATTCTTCTCATAAAATCTGGATCAGTGGTATCAAAGCGGTCTGCTCCTTGTCGTCTTAATGAATGTCCCCAACGAGGTCGAAGTACAAAGAGTTGGGTCTCGAGCTTGTTTCTATTGAGGAAAGAAGCTCTCACATGCCCAAGCGACCTCCCATGATAGGAGAAAAGAAATATGATAGGACAGGAGATCCTTTCAAACTGTTGATTGAGGAAGCCCTCATGCAACAGAGGAACGAGATGATGGATAGTTTCGTGCAAATCCTTCAGCAGCTACCAACAAGTGACACATCTTCTTCGAACGGAGGCGCCGCCCCCTTCAAGGTACAAATAAACTTCGATATTCCTATATTTGAAGGTCACATAGATGCAAATGCTGTAGACAAGTGGTTGAATCTACTAGAAGGGTATTTTTCTGTCCATAACTTTTTGAATAAAGAAAATATTACTTTTGCGCTCCTCAAAGCCGTTCCCCATGTCAAAGATTGGTGGGAAACTTTCTGTGAACAAAAGGAAATAGAGGAAACCTCATTATTTTCAGTTACGACCACTTGGGAATCCTTCAGGGATGCTATTAAGGAACAATACTACCTTGTCGGAAGTTATGACAACCTGTATACCAAATGGACCACACTGCAGAAAGAAAGAGACCAAGCAGTGCCAGATTTCACAAATATCTTCCATACCTTGCACACCAAGTTGGGTATCAAAGATTCAGAGTGACATCTAGTGCTCATGTATTGCAGTGCTCTGCATAGATACATCCAGACCGAAATGGAATTTTTGGACATCTCATCCTTGGGCGCGGGCTACTGATATGTCGTCAAAATCGAGCAGAAGCTCAAACAAAAGACGCAGTAATTTGGGCATGGGAACCCCTCACAAAAAAAGCTATAAAAGGGCATCCCCAACCCATCGAACAAAGGACAGAGAAAATATGGATAGTATTAGGACAACCAGTCCAATCTGCAAGCAAAGAAGGACACCGAAAAGACAAAGAAAGATACCAGGAAGTGGTGCGACTTCCATAAGAGGCCTTGGCATAACACTACTGACTGCCGCTCAAAGCAGTCGCTGGTGGCCGAAGTGAAAGCCTCTGAATCAGATGCAGATTATGACTCTGAGCCAGAACCAGAAAGGGGAAGATGGATCATTGACACGGAACCCAGTGCCACCGTTGCTACCACCAAGCTCCAGCTTGGTGAACCAGAGGAGCCAGAAGAAGGAAAGCACCTCTTCCATTCACAGATGTGGGTAAAAGGCACCGCACTGCACTTCATCGTTGATAGTGGTAGCCATAAGAACCTCATCTCAGCAGAGGTCATCAAGTAGCTGGCCCTGCCAACAACGATGCACCCACAACCATACACCATTGGATGGCTCAGCCAATGAAGCAATCTCCGCGTCAGCCAACAGTGCCGACTGTCGTATGGCATCAAGCCCTTCAAAGACGAGGTATTGTGTGATGTTTCTCGTCTCGAAGTTTGTGATGTTCTTTTGGGCCAACCTTATTTATGGAAACGTCATGCTGTATATGAGTCTAGGCCTCGTAGTGTTATTATTACTTTGAACAGGAAATTGTACAGGATACCCGAAGCAGTCCCACCTAGTGCTATTTCCTTGATCTATGCTAAGCAATGCAGGAAGGTCATCTCTTAGACGAGGAAGTTTGTCTTTTTCATGATTTTCTCTCAGAATAAGCGAAAGATCACAACCACATCCAGGGTCTCTGCGGATGACCTCTCCACACAGTAGAAGCAAGTAGATAAGGTCATGGAAGAATACTCAGATATCTTCTCCTCACCTACAGGGGTACCTCTACACTGCCAGGTCAAGCACCCCATCGATTTGACCCCCAACGCACCGCTACCCAATGGGACAGTCTATCATTGCTCTTCATTAGAGAATGAGGAGATCAAGTGACAGATCCAAGAACTTCTCCACAAAGGGCACATTCGCCCCATCTCATCACCTTGCAGGAGCCCAATCGTGCTGGTACAAAAGAAACATGGAACCCGGCGACTCTGTATTGATTACCGGGCTTTGAATA
>SNQJ01S0075885.1:59369-81973 GCA_010110895.2 Picea sitchensis
GTACTTTCACTACCAGACCTGCAACATCCTTTTGAGATCGAGACAGATGCTTCAGACTATGTTGTGGGTGCTGTTCTCAGTCAGCACGGCCACCCCGTGGCCTATCATAGTGAGACACTTTCAGATACTATCTGTAAGTACCCTAATTACGACAAAGAAATGTACTCCATTATGCAAGCATGTTGCCAGTGTTGACATTACATTCTTGGAAAGGATACAATCATCCACACTGATCATAAGCCACTGCAGTTCATGCAGGCACATGGAAAATTGCAGAATGACCACCATCAAAAGTGGTCCACATACTTGCAGCAATTCCACCTCAACATCAAGTATAAAACAAGAAGCACCAATCGCATCGCTGATTGCCTCAGCAGACTGCCAATCACGACACTCACCACGGTGCTAGACTCTTGTGGCCATGAGACATTTGGATGGCCCCAAATCTATGAGACAGACCTTGACTTCATCACCACCTACCAAATGTTGGGTGCAAACGCAGTTGTCGATAATTTCCATCTTTAGGATGGGTTGTTGTGTCGTCTGGGCCATATCTGTGTTCCATCAAGTGGGCGAGCGAAGCTGATCTGGGAAGCTCACTATAGTCGGGTGGTAGCACACTTTGGTGTTGAGAAGACGATGGTGATGCTACATAAACATTTCTACTGGCCGAAAATTTGACATTAGGTCAACAAGTATATCAGGTCCTGCACTGCCTCCGTTATTACCAAACCGACCACTAAGAAATAGGGCCTGTACACCCCTCTTCCTACTCCCGATAGGCCATGTGAATCCATATCAATGGACTACATGTCAGGCTTCTCATCCACCAAGCAAGCAAATGACTGTGTTTTTGTGGTTGTTGATCGATTTTCTAAGATGGCGATTTTGGTTGCCTACAAGAAGAGCATCATAGCAGAGGCCACTGCCAAGATCTTCTTTGAACGAGTTTGGGTACATTTTGGAATTCCACAAACCATTGTCTCAGATCGGGATAGTCGATTTCTCAACACATTTTGGTCGATCCTCTAGTCACTGCTGGACACCAAGCTCACCAAATCCACGACCTTCCACCCCCAAATAGATGGCAAAACCGAGGTTGTAAATCGAATGATTGTGCATATCCTTCACATGTATAATTCAAAGCACCCTCGCACATGGGATGATATCCTTCCCTATGTCCACCATAGATACAACTGAGCCCTGCATAGCTCAATCGACCATAATCTCTTTCAAGTGGGGTTGGGATTCCAACCATTGGGACCCATAGATGTTGCACTTCCCCTTGCAGTCACCTCAACCGACTCATCTCCTGCTCCAACTGAAGTTGACAAAGCCACCCGGTTCATTGAGCGAATCCAACACATCCACCAACAGGTTCAGGATATCCTACAGAAGTCCATTGACAAGTACAAACAATGCCATGATCAACATCGGGCGCTGCATAAGTTTCAGGTGGGCGACAAAGTTTGGTTGCACTTGCAAAAAGAACACCTTACAAAACCCCATCCGAAGCTTCACCCACTCTGTTATGGGCCGTACACTATCATCAAGGCCATGGGGGATAATTATTTTGAGCTCAACATTCCTCCTTTCCTTGGTCTGCACCCAGTGTTCAACGTGGATCTCCTTCGCCCTTATTTCCCACCATTATTGGACACCTCAGAAGTAACAGAACAAATGACACCAACATAGCTCAACCCCGAATGCCTACAACAAGAATCCAATGATCATATTGTGGATAGATAGATCAAGGGCACTTGACAACAAAGGATCCAACTTTATCGAGTCGTCAAAGCAGGGCAGCTCCTGCACCAAGGCAAGTGGATCAACCGGGGCCAAATTCAACAGAAATTTCCTCATCTGATGGGGGACCTCAATGCAATGGAGACCATTTCTTCCTAAGGAGGGAGGATTGATCCAGATGGATATCGGTGGCCACCCACCTTTTCCAACTGGCTCAAAACAATTTTCTGACAATTTTGACAATTTACTATTTTTAGCAGTTTTAA
Organism: Picea sitchensis; assembly: GCA_010110895.2. Taxonomy (NCBI): domain Eukaryota; kingdom Viridiplantae; phylum Streptophyta; class Pinopsida; order Pinales; family Pinaceae; genus Picea; species Picea sitchensis. The sequence goes on from SNQJ01S0075885.1 coordinate 61,382, forward strand.
CTTCTAGGGCCATTTTGAGGGCCTAAATGAAGGTTTTTTTGGGATCGAGCTCCTCAATGATAGACAAAGGCATTTTTGAACCCCAAAAATGAATCTCCTTGATGATACCTTTCCAACGGGCTATCACACTCCTAAAATGGAGATCGTATGCAAAAGTTACGACCCCAGGAAGTTGATGTACTAACTTACCCAAATGGGGCCCACATGACTTTTGGCGCTTCATCTCCTAGGGTTAGGTTTTTGGATGTCTATGGTTTTTGGAATTCTTGATTATTGTAAAAAGGCCTTTAGATCCTCATTGTAACTTTCTTCTTGTGAATGGGCACTGTCGTCCCATCTCTTCTCAGAGATAAGCCACCACCATTCCAGCAAGCTTGTTTCCGCTGCATTTTACAATTTCAGCTTATTTTGTTATTGAATAGAAAACCAATTTTACTGTATCTATGCTATTTTTTGTTAATCACATGTTAATAATTTGTATTCATTTCATTCTACTCATAAAATCTGGATCAAATTGTGAACTTACCACCACCAATGTTAGTGTGCCATTTATGAGCCACACTAGGACATACAAGGTACTACATGGAGTTTATCAAGGGGTATGCACAGATTACCACATCGATGGAAAATCTCTTGAAAAAGGTCACCAAATTTCAGTGGAATGAGGATTTTCAGCAGGGATTGGATACTTTGAAGGAAAATATGGTGACAACACCTTCCTTAGTGTTTCTAGATTGGTAAAAGACATTTCATGTGCATGTAGATGCATCAACAATAGCACTTGGAGCAATTCTGGTGTAGCCAGGAGAAGGTGACTTAGATCATTTGATAGACTTCACAAGCAAGAAGTTATCCGAGTCATAGTAGAATTACAACGCAACAGAAAGAGAAGGCCTATCCATGGTGTATGCACTGCATAAATTCAGACATTACTTATTGGGAATGCATTTTAAAATGTTTACAAATCATTCTGCCCTCAAATATCTAGTCAACAAGCCAATGTTGGGGGGGGAGGATATGTAGATGGCTATTATTGTTCCAGAAATTTGATTTCGAAGTAATAGTCAAACCAGAGAAGCTAAATGCAGGACCATATCACTTATCAAAGATAACCAATGGAGAAGAACCTACTAACTTAGAAGACAACTTCCCTGATGTAGAGTTATTTTCACTACAGGTAGTTGATGAGTACTTCACTGATATCATTGAAATCTTGAGTATAGGAGTTGTGCCAAAGGAGTTTAGTACCGCACAAAAGAAAAATCTGGTAGTCAGAGCTGCAAACTATCAACTAATTGCAGGTCATTTATATAAGCTGGGTGCAGATAACATTTTGAGAAGGTGTGTATTGGAACATGAACAACCCATGGTTATAGCTGAAGCTCATTAAGGTATAGCTGGAGGACACTATGAAGGAAAGGCTACCATGGAGGTTTATGGTGGCCGACAATTCATAAAGATGCAAAGGAATATTTCCATAGCTGTGATGTTTGTCAAAGAGTTGGAAATCCCAACAGGAGGGATGAGATGCCCCTAAGACCCCATATAACATATTTAAAAAGTGGGCAAAATACTTTGTTAGACCTATTAATCCACGAAAAAGAAGGTGAGAAGATAGGTACATCATTAATGCCACATAATACTTAACCAGATGGGAAAAAGCAACACCAGTCAAGGATTGTAGCGCAGAGACAATAACACACTTTTTATTTGAGTAGGTGATTACAAGAGTTGGATGTCCCATGATTCTAATGAGTGAAAAAGACACCCATTTCATTAATAGTACCTTCCAGGCTATGACTGAGGAATTTCAATTCTATCACTAGAAGAGTACACCATATCATCCTCAGGAAAATGGGACAATATAAGCTTTCAACAAGATTTTGGAGAATTCCTTAACAAAGATTTGTAATGTGAACAAAGATGATTGGGATTTAAAAATACCAGTAGTATTATGGGCATACATGACCACATGTAAGAAGTTGATGGGACATACACCATTCAGACTGGTTTATGGACAAGAAACAGTGGTACCATTAGAATTTTTGGTACCCAATTTGCGCATAGCAACAATTACAAATATGAAAACTAGAGGCGCAATACAAGAGAGGTTAAGTCAACTAATGGAATTGGAAGAAGACAAGATTATGGAAGGATTCCACCAAGGGGTACAGGAGGCAAGGGACAAAGCCTGACATGAAAGACACATAAAGAAGAAGAGATTTAAAGAGGGATATCTAGTTCTCCTCTATGAAAACAAATTTTTGCAACATCTTGGTAAGTTCAGAATGCATTGGCTAGGGCCATATGAAGTGAAGTATGCCACAGATGGAGGATCTGTGCAACTAAAGGACTTGACATGAACAAAACTGTAAGGAATGGTGAATGGTAGTCGACTAAAACTGTACAGGGACAATCGATCTACTAACTCTTAGTAGTTGCAATGCAATAAGGAAGCCACATGTATAGTGTACTATAGTAAAAATTAGGAAATAAAACTTATGAAAAGACATAAAAAGTAGAAAAAGAAGAAAAAGGAAGATAAACAACAAAAAACTAAGAAAAACAAAAAAAGAGGAGGAAGTTGGTTGAATGGCAGAAAATGGGAAAATGTCATGTGCAATAGAGAGTGAAACCAACATGAAAAGAAGTAGAAGTTACCACACACAATATATAATAGATGGAAGGAAAACATAGTGCACCGAGGACAAACCAAAACATAAATTTGCAGCGCATTGGAAATTTGTAGAACACCGAAAAATGAGCCAACGGTTGGAAAAGCAGAAATCGATCATTGGGAAAAAAGGCGCGAACCGAGAATTTATGAAATTTAACGAAGCATGCCCAAAATTTTTTAGAACATTTATGACACAAAAGTAAGTGTCCTCGAAAATATTCATGGCATTTATGATACCCCTTATATAACCAAAAACTGGGTCAAACAACCCTCATTGTGAGTTTGAGCGTATGCAGAGCTAAGGAGCATGAAGACGAGTGATGAGCATGTGATTGATGACATTCAAAGGCCTATTTCAATATCAAGAGAAATAATTACACAAAATGTCACCACCAAAGGTCGATGCACTTGGCCAAGCGACAAGAAAAACACTAAGCAACCACAGGTCGCTGTAGGAACCCATAGAGGAAGAACAGGTCTATACACAACCGAAGGGAATCGTCGATGTCGACATTATTACTTCACCACAGGCCAAACCGATGAGCAACACATTGGTAGAGGAGGTGGGGTAGGCTCCAACGACGGTAGGGATGGAAATTGACTCACAGGGCAGTGCGGGGGAACAAAACCCATCCATGACAGGAAACCCACAACAACCATCCAAGGCCGAAATAGTCCACCATACAAATGGCATCGACAGTGAAAGAACATATTCCAATGGGCCAAGGTCACAAACCATGGTAGGGTCTGCACATTACGATGAAGTGAAAATCGAAGACCTAATAGGAGAACCAGAGTCATGCACTGAAGAAGGAGAACCAAAGGCTAGGTCATCGAGTGCGCCAACAAAGGGGAAATGGAAACAACCCATTCAAAGATCCCCACACAAGAAAACCAAGGTATCTATAGTCTTACCACACATTACATAGGGGGTGCAAGCTGCACCAAGATTGCTGGGATTTGTCAAGAAATTGAGATATGCAGACCATAATGTGTCTGACACTAGCAATTTCCTAGAATGTGCACAACAAGTTTAAATGGAAATCCTAGGCATAAGGCCACTAGGAGATCCAGTATTGCAACCCAAACAATGGATAGCAGGATTTGTTAACACATGGATACTCCACTTGCTCGAGATTCCCCACTTTTGTAGGGGGAAATACGTCAATAACTACCTCAAACAGTTGCTCACAATTCTCCATGGAGGTTTCTTGTGGATGGATAGGCTGGTGTCCATCAATGTGGAGGTAATTGTGTTTATCATAGGACTACCATAAAATGGTTAGAATCCTGTGCAACACCTGGACAAAAAAACGAAGGAGAAGGCGCTCATGGAGGAGATGAAAAATGATTACATGATAGAGCCAGGGTTGCGTGAGATAATCATCAAACAGATCAACGATAAATCCACCAAGATGGAAAAAAAGATGATGGTCTACAAAATCCTTTGAAAATGTCGCAAGGAGGAGGTCCCCACATGAGTTGTAGAAGCAACAACACAGTGCACAAACAACACCATGCTAAGATGCCCCCCCTATTTGTTGAATTTGTTCCTAGAAAACTCCAAGGATGCACAGGACTTAGGGATCGAGTTCCACTATTCATGGCTGATAGTGTTGATGAGATGGAAAGAGCCTACATATTATCACTTGTGTGACAGAGTGGGACAATGTCGCGCAATATGATACAAATCCTTGGGGATCACTTTAGATTCGAAATAGAGAAGTGGCAATGCTAGCACCTTTTCCAAGTATCTAAGTGACATGAAGGAAAAGATAGCCAATAATTGACGAATAACTCCTGAGGTGGTCATGCAATACCATAGGATAGCCAAATTCAATGATATACGACACAATATGTGGCTCGAGGTGTGCAGGGATCCAGATAAGGAATGAATGCAACTTCGATACTACATCAGCGGAAGAAATAGATTGGGCTATCAAGGACTAGGTGGATGATTAGAAATTCCTAGATATAAGTAAGGAAATAACTAAGGGAAAGGGAATTGTAGCCGACGTGTCTCACAAATCTGCAGGAGGAACTGCAGTGGAAAAGAAACCATCATAGACAAATAAGCTAGATCTAAAACCAGGGACACAAAATAAGGATAACGTGTGAAATACCAGTGGACAGGCAGGGAAGAAGGACAATGACCCTTCATAGGAAGAACAAGAAGAGGGGGACAAAACTAGACAAGGAACCCCAACAATGACGGTCCAAACAGATGCAAGAACATAAAAAAGGCCAGTAATACAAACAGATGGGCCGTGCAAGAAGGCCAAGGACCATAAGGACATCCTAGAATGCACAATTATCATGGTGATGCAAAGTTGGTGGCAGAAAGGGTTCCAGACCGAGCAACTGAATAATATGAGGAAGCTGAGAACCAATGAGAAATAATAATGCAACAATTGATGAAAATTAAACAAGTCTCAGAATGGATACAAGGATCCCAAACATGGGATCACAGATAAGTACCAACACAATGATCGACAAAGGAAAGGGATAGAACTCCATGGGGAGTTGAAGACACAATACAAATCTTAGTGTAGGGAAGTCCAACCTTCCACCTTACAACAATGATGCTACAACTAGAGGAAGAACTGGCATAGACACCACTTAAGGAAGTGGCACAAGTAGAGTTGGTGTTAGTAAAGATACTAAGGAAAGCACTGTATGGGTTACAAATTGGTGTTGCGCAAGAGATATAGTCACGGGCCAGGGTGGATGCGATAGACATAGAAATCACCAAAGATGAGAATGAAGCACTACATTCGGTACTAGAGTAGGTCAATATGGAGACACAAAAGGAGAAGCAACACACTGATAACCTAGAAAAGAAGCTACAGGAAGTCTTCAAGAAAATTCCATACAAGTCACAAGCAATGGATAGAAGTAGAGAAGAAGAGATACAGATCATTGCATAGATGATCAGGGGGTATAGGCAGAAGATAGAGGAGCTAAAGGAAAAAATTACCCCGATGAATACTCCTGAATTCACAGTCGAAAGAGAATAGCAGACAACTCTGCAAATAGAGATGATCTAAAGAGAAACCAAGGAAGTAGCAAAACTCTTTGAGAAGACTGTGTAGATCTAAGCTAGTCTTGAGGAAGACAAGAAGGTCCAATAGTTGAATAAAAAAGAGGAGAAGGTCAACACTGCAATGCAAGATTTGAAGCTGCGATAGAAGTCCATGAACATCACTGAAATATTGAAAGGGATGCAGGAGATGAAGAACATGCAAATGGAACTCAAAACTACGCAGAAAAATAAGCAAGCTAAGCAGGCCCAATTGGAACCACTCCAGGAGCAAGCAATGCAAATAATTTCTGATCTGGAGGAGGAAAAGACAAGGATGGAACAGGTCCATGTAGAGAGCATAGAGTCTTTGAAGGAACATATTACACTGAAAATGGTAGAGGATCTCACAGAGAAAGCTGTGTGAGAGAAAGCTAAATGGGAGGAACTAGAAGGGAAGTTCCATAAATTGGAGAAGGCTGTGCAAGGAGTGCACACCGCCTGAGTGGCCCAGGATGAGCCACATGTCAATGTTGGGGGCCTATTGGCATAGGCCTATTTTGGGAGAAGAAAGTCTATTTTGGGAAAATAAAGTCTATTTTGGTTGCAGGCCTATTTTTGGAGAGAAAGGTCTATTTTTGGAGCGAGCACCATAGGTGGTAGAAAAGCAACATGAAGAAAAAGAAGGAAAAACAACATGCAGAAGGAGGAAAAGAAACATGGCACGCATGCATAAATACCTATCCATGTTAAGGTTAGGGTTTTGGACATGAATCTAATGTCTATAAGCCAGTCGAATAGTATAAGTAAAACCTAGGAAGTCTAGTATAGGTTGGTCAATTGTTGAGTAGTTTATTGTTATGTTAGTCTAGCCCTTGATCTTAGCGTCTAAGCTCTTGGTGAAAGAGACAAAAAAATGCTTCCTTCTTCCACAATATACTGTTAGGAAAAATAGAGCTATCTATATTGAATTAAGAAAAAAAATACTTGAATACAATAAGAAACATAGGCATGAGGGAATAGGCCAAGTTATATTATAAGGACAGCAATAAAGCACTTACAAATTTGGTTTTGATGCTGTAATAGCTCCTCTAAGATCTCCTTTCCAATCCTTTGAATGTCACAAGACCAACAGTATGACACTCTAAAGTTATTCCCCCTTTTACCTAGGAACGACCTTCATTATATAGGAGTTGAGGCATAACAACCATAGTATAATTTGAGGAGAGGATAGGATCGAATTTGGAATTGGTTGAATAGACAGGATTGACCTTGCCTTGGATATATGGTAGCTTGAACCAACCCCTAACCAATTGAAACCTCCCAGAAGAAACCTCTTAAAATAAGGTATGATGGTTATAACCACTTCATCTCCCCCCTATAATTGAGCACAGGGCGATAGTATCGCTCCCCTAAAGCTAAGCAAGGAGAAATGACAATGGTTCATCCTCCTTTGCATATGGGCAAGGGAGCGATGATATTAAAAAAGGGCCAATAAATTAAGGTGAAAGAAAGTATTTCGACCTTCAGATGATATATTTCTCCCCCAACATGCCTAGGGATGATGACAAATATTCCCACATGGTGATGAAATTGTGATAATTAAGTGCGACACTTGGTAGTGTGACTAATAGATGTGTAATAGATGCCCCCTAAAGTGTGAGTTCAGAAGAAAAGTTGAGGCCCAAAACACTTTGTAAAAATATTTATGTAAGGGTGATGGAATATGAGAGTCGGGCGAAAGCTACAAACAAACATTAAACAATATATACGTATTATCCCCGAGGTAGGCATACCCATGCTCGGAATAAACTGACTCAAAGCATGGCTGCCGAACAATACATTATAGATCCATGAAAGTACTGAATAAGTATATGGCCACCAAATATACAATGTGGATCCATACCTCCATGACACGATCAGTTCATAGCCATAAAATAATACACAATGGAGCTACGATATGACAAAAACATAGCCACAAACCAATACAATTTGGATATATGTGACACCATTTATATCACTGAGATCGCCAACATGATGGCCATACTAAAATCTTCTAAGTACTCAAATAATCTCCATCACAACCTGGGTGAGGCATGTAACAGAGGTGGGTGCTTGAAGGGTTCCCAGGTTCTTCATCTTAATCCCAAAATGGTATGATTTTAGCCACATGAATAGATGTACTGATTTTGAACATGATAGAAACCACTTGATTACCGATCATTGATGTATACCGTTAACAAGTGCGAGGGAAATCAACAATGATGAGAATGACTCCCAAGGTACCCTAGTACATTCCATCAAATGTGAATAAATGAGATGAAGTTGAAAATTCATGGAATCATTCGATCAAAGGACTTTGATGTAAACCTATTTTCAAAAGAGAGGAGACCTTCCATTGGGGCATGCGGGTTCTATGGTACTAACTAGTTTCTAAGTCTAATTCCTAGATAATGTGTTGAAGTCAATGGTAACATACTCATCGAAGGAGGTCCATTATGTGTCCCCCATAATTGACATGAAACTAAAACATGAGTGATGTAATATAATAGATCAAATGAGAAAAAACTGATACGCAGATGAAGGTTGGTAATATTGTAGAGTGGTTGATTTGGGATGAAACTTACCTTGAACATTGTGATGCATGAAAAATGACCTGGAAACTTTGAATCGATGAGATATAGACCAAAAAATAGTGTGATGATAACTAGGTCACTCTTTGGGTTGGTCGAAGGAGTATATTGACTCATAGGATTAGTATGACTTAGAGACAAGCAAATTAACCAACTATAAGACAAGACGTAGACAAGTGCCATGTTCAAGGGCGACAACAAACAAATACCATAATGCTTTCCAAAAAACTAACCCACTTCCCTCAAATATTCCCCCACCATGAACGACGAATACCTCTTTGTTTTTTCACAAGCTTGCGGAGGATAACAAATGCTTGATACATATCATCTTTGATGAGTCCCTCATCACATGTTTAACAAACCTGAAGAAGGAGGGATTCGATCCTATATGGGTCCTTCATTGTATAATTTTATGAGCCCATAGAAGATAAACTCATTGGTCTTTTCATGTTTAAAGAGTTTGAAAAGAACTCAAATGAGACTCTAAGGGTGTTTTTTTTCGTAAATTTAGTCCCCCGAGCACGAAAAAGTATAAAATAATACAAGGGAGAACTCTTCTAGCCAAGGTTGACTAGAGTATTCCTTTTTCATAATTAGTCCATCCGGTTTGAAAAGGGTTAAAATTACACCAAATATACATCCTTTCAAATCCTTTTAACGAGTGTGAAAGGAAATAATCTTGCTTGACAATCTTTTCATGTTTAGAGAGTCTGAAAAGAGCTTAAAGGAGACTCCAAAGATTTCCTTTTTTGTATAGTTTTTATGGGCCTAAAAAGTGATAAAAGTGTACTTGGTAACTTATTCTCATGTATTTACAAGCATGAGAGTGAACAAATACTAATATTTTATAGAGAGAACGAGTGGCATGCAACTAAGTTACAATGGGAAGAACTACTCCTAAGCAATGATTGCGATAGGGTGTAGCAAGTAGGCATGGCAAGGGAGGACCAATCAGAGTAGCATGTCTTTCTAGAGGGTAACTGCAAAATGGGAGCAACATGATGCAAATGGATAGCATCAAATGTAATTGCAATGGACATAAGCAAGTGAGATGACAAATAACAACAAAGAAGTAGCAAGCACAACCATTAATCAGAAAATAATATGTCTTCTTCATTTTTTAACGAGCTTGAAACATATAATGAACTATGCTTGAAGTATGTGCTTCATTTTTTAATGATCTTGAATAGAGATGCCTTTTATGTATTCTCGTGACTCTTCTCATGAAAAAAGGGACAATGAAGAAGTAGAAAGACAAACTATGAGAGGCACATGAGTAAGAGTAGGTGTCCAGTTCGAATGCCCATTCAGGGATGACCCGACGCTTTATCTTATATATTATATTATTGTGTGCCCATCTCAATGTAAAGCATCAAAACCCCCAACAAGTGAACACTCCTACCCTATCTTATTATCATAGCAGACATATCATCTAAGAAAACATGAGTAGATAAGAAGGTGGAGCAACCTACTCCATTCAACTATTGTTTGTGGTCTATATACATATGTCATATTCCAGGAAGTCGCTAGTTCAATCTTAACTTTGATTGCCGCATCCCGGGCCAACTAAACCCCCACCCGCACCCTGAATTTGATATAACGATATACCAGTGCAATGTAAATTTCTAATAACTAGGGGTGGGCTTTGCACTTGGTGAACTCTCATCGAGGAACTTGTTTGCAAAACACACTTAGGAAATAAACCTAGTTGCAACATATCACACTTAGTTAATCAAACCAGTTGCAGTAGCACCAGAGACTTACTTGAACACAATGAAGGTAAATAATCACTTATTGATTTGGTTGATTTATTCATTGATGCAAGTTATCCACCGCTACCTTGACCAACAAATATATATCCATACCCAATAGAAAAGGTGGATACTGTATCTTATCTTTAATTGCTTTACCCAAGAAACTGGTAACAAATATTTATTTCTAAGTAATGATACAATTCTTATGATACAATGGATGATTGTTTTCTTAGGATACGATGCCAAAGATCATAATCTCTATCTATATCACGAGCATCATAATATCTCTTTCGAGGAATTCTAGGATGTACCAAAACTTGAAATACACTATTGACGTACAAAATATCAGAAAAAGCTCCATCACGATCATGAAAAGCATAAACTGTATCTCTATCTGGAAATGAAGCTACTCGATCAAGGAATGCTTCATATGCACCTGTACTTTCACCTAAATCTTACTCTATCATAGATAGTCATGCTTACTATGAGACAACTGGTACTACTTCTAGATATTCCTTTGATACCTGCTTAAATGCTGCTAGTTATAGCTTTAATGATACTGGTGCTATTGGTTCTACTACTGGATATGGGTATGGATCTATAAATGGAAGGTATGACCCTGTAAGGTATGTCACTTATGCTTCTCTAACTACACATGCTGCTGGTGGAGGTAGTGGTGGATAAGATCCATCGACTGCTTCTTTTACTGAGTCAACTGGTACCCTCGCTAATGGTGTTTATGAATAAATATTATCTAGTACTGCCTCTCAAACTGCTTCTTATGATTTTGGGTCAACTGATGGTTCTTAAACTGATGGATCGATATTGGGTCTGGATATTTATCTAGAACTGGATATGGATTTGTACTTTTATAAATGGGTGGCTAGGTAGGATTATGGGTCATCAACCTAAATTGATTCTTTGACAAGATAAACTGCTCCTTCCTTTTCTATTAGTGTTGCTTTTGTTCAGTAAACTTCAATTGGGACTGGTGCTGATCAAAGTAGAGTATCAAGATCTATATATATGGATTAAAGCACACTAATATTTCACTCAATGCCATTAAATAAATAGGAACGTAGGAGGGTGTAAAGACCCCAATTTTGAAATACTTAGTAAACTAGTTTAAAAGATGGAACTTAAATAGGTTCAACAACTGCGGGTGCTAAATTAATGACTTAATAAATCTAAAAAATTCCTTGCCCAATGAGGACAAGTGGCTTTGCACCTTATTAAATGGGTTGTAAAACTCGCCCTATCACTGTAGGAGGAAAATCACACCAACCCTTATGGATGAAAGGTCCAAGTTAGAAATAACAAATGCATTATATCACCATTTCAGGAGGTTATATGAGAGATTCATTATATGCATTTGCAAACTAGTGTTATATGAAATAATTTATTTATAACTTCAACTTATTGCTAATAATGAATTAGATCTTACCCTAACCCATATCTTAAGGATACTTCACAACTCCCTAAGAAAAGGATGATTTAATACAACTTCCCTATGACCTGATAACCCACAACTACAACCACAACAACAAATAAAGAGCTAAGGGGAATCCATCCTTTCTAATAGCCTCAATTCCCTCCTAATTACCAAGGCTCCCCTCTACCAACAACTAATTCTCTCTAACCCTCCTAATTCCCACAAACAACTTTCCCATATGCTCTTTGTTTTAGTTTGAGGTTCCAATAGTATGAGGTTATAATAGTTATTATAGCGTGGGCTTAACTCTAATATAATATACATTTTTAGTAGACATCACATGTAATTAGAATAATTATGTTATCCTTAAAGAGGAAGGATATCTCACCCTAGTAAGTGGGGTGATGATGCGCAAGTAGTATCGATGAAAGGGAGAGGAAATATCTCACCTGAAGGATGAAGGTGAGGGTCAACCAATCTTTCAAGATTTACAACTGGGCCCGACCTCCAGAGGACACACACCTACCTTGGGAGTGCCTCTCCTTCCATTACCAATATCCTTAGTGGGGTTCCCACAATGCTTGGGTGCACTTTAGGGTGCCAAAGTACGTCAGGGGCAGGTAGATGCCACCTTCGAAAGGGTAAGTTCCCGAAATTGACCGTATAATAAGTTGTCGATGAGTGAGCACCCGTAGGGTGGGTTGGTTGATAAAAAATAACGTATATAATAAACAAATATTTCTTTTGTTACACCTTTTTTTTTAGGAGGTAGGTATGGAGCATTCAGAGTGAGATGTCATGGAGGATGATTATTTTATTGCAACTAATGAGGATGACATAGAGTGCAGAGACTAGGTTGGTAGATTCTCTTATACAGAGAGAGTTGACCCAAATGTTACTCTTGTATCAATATTCTCTCGAATAGAGGAAGTTGCTTCATTTGTTGAGTTACATGAGATGGATTCCCATGATAATACTTTGATTGATCCCATTGTTGCATCTATTGGGAGTATTGAGGAATACATGGACAATGATGGATTCTCTCTGATAGAGGGAGTATACAAGGATTTTACTTCTACTTCAGGTGTCTCTCAGAGGGAGGGAATTAGTCATGATGAGTAAATTACTTTATTTACAAAGGTACATGAGAGGGATTCTCATGATTATGGATTGTCGAAGGCACAATGGATTATTTGGATCTCTTAGACAGAGCGAGGTTCTCATGATGATTGAAACTATGCTTGGGGTTGGTTTCATTTTTTAACAAGCTTGAAACATAAAATGAACTATGCTCGGAATGATACCCATTGACGGGTTTCTTCCCAACGAGATGTACAAAGGTTGGTACTTTGAATGATACCCATTGGTAGTGTTTTTCCCAACATGATGTCTAGAGGTTTGTACTTCCCCCCCCAATATGATTGACATAAGCTAGCGGCTTAACTCCGACATGATGTCTAGAGGCTCGAGACATGGCCCCCAAGATTTGTTTCATTCACCAACTCTTCTTCTGCACTCGATTAGACTCCCGGATACTAATAGGAATAGGTTCACCAGAGAGGGAGGAAGAAAGAGGATCAATTGACACATGTGAAAGAAATGAAGGTTTAGGTACTAGATCTAGTGGAAGACTCGACTTAATTGGAGGGGGGTATGTTTCAGGGAAAATTTTAGGGGATAAATTTCTCCCATGGGATAATTTTCCATGATCTTTCCCAAAAACATATTCACCATTCTAAAACTTATTAGCCCAAATTCTATAGTTCAAAATTATTTTACCTTAAAAATCGCCAAAATTTTATAAAAACTATATAAAATCCTTAGAAATTTGAATATTTTAACAGAAATTTTGCCAAACATTTATAGTTGACATATAAAGGACCAGTAATATTTGCCAAGGTTTCTACATTTAAAAATAAATTACCATCCTTAAAATTATCTCTGGTCTGTTTCATTTTTTAATGAGCTTGACACGAACAATGAACTATGCTCATGGTTATCTATTTCATTTTTTAATGAGGTTGACACAAAAAGTGAACTATGCTCATGAACCTTGACCATGGCTTCGAAGAGGTCTCCATCAGAGGGAAGGACAATGCCCTGTAAGGAATGTATGTAAGGAGACTCAATAGTGCTAACAGGGGAAAGATTAGGCTCTAAAGCCCCCATTGAAGGGTTCACTATGTCAACTACCAGATATGAGTCTAAATAAGTCATGAGAGGTTCCTTCTCATTAAAATATGAAGGAGTGGGACACGATACCAAATAATTAACCTGTGGTGGGAGGGATACCACTTTCATATCAAGAAAATTCATGGAATTCAGATGGTTGACAATCAAATCAGGACTAACGAATGAAAGCTGGTCAATGGTCACAAGGTTTCCATTATGAGGAAAATTCATTACTCGAAAGAGTGTGGACATGAAAACTTTCATAGCATAGACATAGTCCCACCCGAGGAGTAAATTAAAGTTCAAGGGACCTTGGACTACCATAACATTGATACATACAATTTTCCCTTTTAAGGTAATGGGAAACTAAGGAAGGATCCGTAAGGGTTCACTGTATCTTCTATTAAAATCCAACACATGATGGGTGATTGGCACAAGTTGAGGGGAAGCCATATCTTTCCAAGTGGTTGAGGACATAATTCTAACAAAAGTGCCTTCATAAACAATAGTGTGATGTATTATCTCATCGCAAACTTGCAAAGTGATTTATAAAGGCATGAAGGAAGGGATGTGAGGCTCTACCGGCCTATTCCAATAGAGGGAAATGACCTCAATACTTGGAGGGGGTTTCATTAAAATGGGTGAAATTCCCCCTTGTCTGGAGGAATTTGAAGTGACAAGAAAAACCTGAGTGGTATCCACTTCACTCTCCAAGGGAAGAGTGGGATCGACTGAGGATTGAATCAGACCAAACACTTCACCAATCAATGGTTGGTTGGGAGAGGACTCATGGGAAGCAGCTGGAGGTTATTTTTGAGAAACATCAAAGTCTTCCAACAATTGCAAAGCTTCATCCATATGAGGGAAAAGGTAAGTGAAGTGCATCTCCCCGCATAATTGGCAAGGGATCTTTACTTTACCTTCCCCCCCCCAACCTTATGATCACTGGTTGATGGGATGTCACCAACATGACTTGCAGCGGTTGGCGACACGGGTTGTTGAGAACCCGTGGAATACACTTCTAAGACCTTAGGAATACTAGGGAAATGGTTAAGAAGTTGGTCAGCCTGACAAATATTTGAAGGGAATTTTGGCTTGCGACATATGTTAGTAGGATTTCCAACATTATAAACACTACCGACAATGGCTGGTTGATTCCCCCCTTGCTTGTTTTTCTTCTTCTTGTTCTTCCTTTTCATCTTCTTCTTAGCCTCTTGGTTACTCGAATTAAGGCTTTCACCAAGCAAGGAAGAATAAAGGGAAGAAGACGCGACAGGTGAATAAGGCAAAGAGTCAATAGGAGGTTGATGTTCAGGGATGATTTTAGGGGCTAAATTTCACTCATGGGATAATTTTCCATGTTTTTTCCCAAAAAAGGATTCGCTATTCTAAAAATGATTTTCCCAAATTCTATAGGATAAAATTGTTTTACCTTAAAAATAACCAAAATTTTATACAAACTATATAAAATCCTTAGAAATTTGAATATTTTAACAAAAAATATCGCCAAACATTTTATAGTTGGCAAATGAAGGATTAGTAATATTTTCCAACTTTTCTACATTTTAAAATAAATTTCCAACCTTAAAATCATCCTTGTTGATGTTCTTGAGGTGGAGAGTTTTCTTGGGCAAAAACAAGGACATTCGGGACCATGGGAGTGGAAAACAACCATACTGGTAACCCCACAGTGATACCGAGAAGAGTCGATGTAGCGATATAGGGAGGATGAATGTTTCCAAAAAAAGTAAAATAACAAGGTTTCCCGTGAAAATGGGTCCCTTGGTTGGTATCCTAATGAACTACTTCCATGAACATGAATTCAACCTAGGGTCTACTAGACGTCAAAGAGCACAAACTTCCAAAGTCCCTGTTGGTGCAATTATTTGCATAATATATTACCAAACATAAATTATCAACCGAGATTCGTAATCAGTAGAGTTGATGCACTATATGTGCCGATAACAGATAGGTTCCTATGTCTGTTTAGTATATCTTAGATAAGAAAACCAACAATAACAAAACACTGTGTTTTCAAAGATAACACTCTTCACACAATTCAGAAATTAGAAAGAAAAACTTGCAATCATGCACTCAAAAGATTTTTCACAGATAATGCCTTGCCCATTTACAAGCTCATGGAGTGGAAAGATGGACTTTGAATTAGTTATCTGTAGCTTCTACTCTTAACAACAACTAGCAATCAAATCTAGGCACACTTCAACAATACAACTCCAAACTTAGAAGGGAAAAATGATAACAAAACTTCTCAAGCAAACAGTGAATCAAGAGGTTCTTGCTTAGATAACAAGTATGTTAATTAGAGGCTCATTAAATGAAGAGATGAACTCAGATCTTGTTCCCTGTAGCAATTAAAATCACATGTGAAGGAAGACACTCCACTTTAGGCACATGTAAGGTGAGAGATGGAGGTCTTGATTGTGCATGTGTTTGCAAGGTGAAATCTGATTTAAATCTATGAAAGAAAGCTGAGTATGGTAGGATTCTCCATTACAGGTTCATGTACAGTGAAAGATAGAGATCCAAACCATTCGTAGATATGTGAAATGGAAACAACACTATAACATTAAATCTACCAAATGATTGTCTACACACACATACAAGAATAACAAATGTTCACTCAAGAATCTATGTTGCACTCATAAATCCATATTACACTCCAGAAATCTATATTGCACTCCAAAAATGCTCACTCACTCACTCACAATTTCCACACATCTTTATTGTATTTTGTCAAATGTTTACTGAAGCAAATAAAAAATAAAGTTAGATGTTTATGATCAAAACAAAAATGATTTTATCCATACACAAACTAGAATTATATATAGAGTAAATACAAAAAATCTTACCTTGGTTGGGTCGATGGGCCCCTGCCGTACCAACAAGGTAGCTTTAAAAAAAACTTACACAATGAAAGGTATGATAACATGCATCAATTCCATGAACTGCAATTTATATCATTACTTGAGAAAAACAGAGGTACAATCCACAGTCTTCAAGAATCAACCCTACAACATAACAATTCCTCTTTCTTCAAGAACCAATATTGTAGCATAATAATTCCCCTCTACTCAGACCTATGAGGTCTTATTTATACATAAAATCCACGGAGGAATGGATGAAACCGAATCTCCAAACTAAGAGAACATTTTTTACAATTTTAGGATAAATCCCCAAAATCTGTGTTTTTTTAACAATTTGGGCAGATTCGAGTTAGTCCTCCACCCATATCTTCCAAAAAAATTCCAATTTTGAAAAATGGTTTATGTTTTACTCAATTTTTCATATTCTGGAAAAAACCCATGTATTATAATTTCTAGATTTGATACCATATGCACGGAAATCGAGGCACAAGTTGGCAGTTTGAGTTTTTTTGATAATTTTGGCAGAATCATTCCCCCTGAGTGGGAGGTCCACATGTGCGAGATGGGTAAATTATGACTCACATGTCCTCATGAAAACATCGTTCTGGACAAAACCCATGAGCCCGATTTTCTTCTATAAACATTCCAAAATTTTGAATTATGTCTAGTACCGAATTAGCACAGGCTGGTACCAGAATAGGTGGAGCCTTAGTACCGGAATAGACTGGCTACTAGATCATGCTGCTTAAGAGTCAAAGTGATTAGGATCATACATAATCAATCATTTAATCGAATTAATTCAATAAAACTAAACAAATCATGCTTTAATCACAAGTTACCTCTTGTGCACGTGAACAAGGTCATCGGGTGTATTTATGGAGGAAACAGTCAATTAGATACACATGGCATAGGTAAAATAGGCTCATATAGGGGGTAATATAGGGCATTATAAGTGTCAAAATGGAGACTCAACAGTCCCTACAAGACAAGAGAAAGAAATCAAATCCATTATGATAGGGAGAAAGGAAGTAAGGATCTTCCAGAGACGGGAGATGAGGCCATCAACAAATAAACACACAACATTTACGATAAAATTCATGCAAAAATACACCAAGGTGTAAGTAAGAGCCCGCAGGAAAATATCCTCTCAGTTCGCTGAAGTGGAGATTGAACATTTGTCACAAGTACCACAAGTAACCTTCCTTGCAGTAGGAATCCCCCTTGCAATCACCTGTGTGGAATCCTAGGAGAGGTTACTATGTTTACCAATTCACAATGAATGGTCAAGGGCTAGAGTCGATAGACAAGACTAGCAAATGGGCATGGGAATGTAGACACAAATGTGTGATCCAAAACTAAGAAGTAGTGGTGTCACCCCAAGGATCTACCAATATTATTCAAAGTCCCAAACTTCCGATAGTCCCAATAGGAGAATAGAAGAGGGGAAATCTCAATCGATCACTTTGCTTGACCTCGTGTTTGACTCCTATGAGAGAGGAGATTTCCAAACTAACGTTAATTGCTACTACTATATTTTACACTCTCTAGTATTCTATAGTCCCGTTCCTATGGCCGTGAAGAGTTAAATCTCCACCCTACTATCAAGGTCCTAAAATCCTAGACTTTTTGGTTCGCTATCAAAGAAAAAAAAGTCTAATTGATTTTAGATTATGTGCCTCGTTCCTTTTAATGATTGTTTTTTACTCAATAGGATAAGCAAAAGTGGACTAGATGGTGTTATGACTTGTCTCTAAACCGTGCAAAAAAATGAAATGAAAAGATTTCATTTTCGATGAATGCTAGCTATAGTAAAGAGGAGAGTCTTTTTATTTCCCAAATGCATATGCTCAAGGCAATTTACTTCACTCTAAAGTGAAATCTTGAACATGCCCCTCTAGAATGCAATATATATTGTTTTTTTTTTTTCAAATGCTATGAAAATACTTCAAATGCAACTCTTTTTTGCTTCCTTACTTAAAAAAAAATGAAAGAATTCAATGACGATGCAAAGGATCACAAAGAAAAAAGATTAAAACAAAACATGCACTCAAAATTTTGACAAGAACTCAAAGAATTCAAATGCAAGAATGCCTCCAACACACATTTAAACAAGAACCTAAAAATGTAAAGTAAAGGAAAACCACTTTTTGAAACCTGAAAATTCGATTAGCAAAGATCAAAGATGAATGCAAAGTTGCAGCAAGGCCAAAGAGTTTAGGAGTGCACAAAAGGTATCATAAGTTTTCCCAAGAGGATAAGAGTGAGAAACTTAAAATGAAGGCTTAATGAAACATATGCAACCCCCAAATCAATGAAAAAGACTCCAAAATCAAACAAGTAAAACACCTACAAGGCCTTGGAATCAAGGTGACATAAATTTGAATGCCTACAACTGATAATGATCAAACTACCGTTGACATAGACTTGGCCAAAGGATTGAGTTAACCTTGGATAGTCATGTACACTTCATATTTTGATAGGATATGGAAAATCGATAGAGGAAACAAAAATATGATAATCACTAAACTTTAATCAATCAAATCCACAATCATTCATGAAGGACTCTAATATAAGGTTCCAAGACACAAATCTGACATAAATGAGGCAAGTTATGCTCAAAATCCACTTAGAGAGAGGCTTATCACCCCTATAACATTGTATATAGGGAAATGATCAAGGTTTCATCGCTCCCCAAGACACTGAGAGAGGGGGGTAATCAGGATATTATTACCTTGTATTCCTTTTATGGGGGGGATGAAGTCTGGAAAGTGGTGAAACAGACAAAAAAATCACCTAGATCTCAGAAAGGGTCAGGTTCTTGAATCAATAAGCTTCCCAATGATGATGAGGGAAGGGGAGAATTCAAAGAAGATGCAGAAGATCCAAAAATGTCAAGAAACAAACACAAATTTAGAAAACACTAAGGAAAGGTCAAAATGAGCGATCCCCAGTATGGTCGTCCATTTGTGTTGTGGAAAAATTTCCTCTACGGACAAGTGAAACCCCCCTTGGATAAAGACTCCTTTGATCCAAGATTGAAGGTAACAAATTGTTCCCTACTTTCCCCTTAAATCTATTCTATATGCCTACAAACAAAATGAGAAGAGAAGATGAGAGAATGAGATAGATGACCTACCTCCTTTCAGTCGATTTTCCCCACTGCTCCAACCCCTGATCTTAACATCTAAGCTCCCGGTGCAAGAGAAATCCTACAAGAGACAATACAATGCTTCCTTCTTCCACAATATACTTTTACGAAAAATAGATCTATCTATATTGAATTAAGAAAAAATAGACATGCATACAATAAGAAACATAGGCATGAGGGGAATAAGGCAAGTTATATTATAAGGAGAGAAATAAAGAACTTAAAACTTTGGTGTTGATGTTGTAATAAGTCCTCCAAGCTCTCCTTTCCAAACCTATGAATGTCACAAGACTAGGAGTATGATAATCTAAAGTTCTTCCCCCTTTTACCCAAGAATGACCTTTATTATATAGGAGTTGAGGCATAACAACCATAGGTTAATTTGAGGAGAGGATAGGATAAAATGTGGAATTGGTTGAAAAAACAAGATAGACCTTGCCTTGGATATATGGTAGCTCGAACCAACCCCTAACCAATTGAACCTCTTGGGAAAAACCTCTCAAAATAAGGTATGATGGTTGTAACCACTTCATCGCCCCCCTAGAATTGAGCACAGGGCGATAATATCGCTCCCCTAAAGCTAAGCAAGGAGAGATGGCAAGGGTTCATCCTCCTATGCATATAGGAAAGGGAGTGATGATACTAAAAAAGCGCCAATAACTTAAGGTGAAAGAAAGTATTTTGACCTTCAGATGATAGATTTCTCCCCCAACATGCCTAGGGATCATGACAAATATTCGCGCATGGTGATGAAATTGTGATACTTAAGTGCGACAAATGGTAAAGTGTGACACTTAAGTGCGACAAACACATGTGTAACATGGGGAAAGTCCAAATATGGTAAGGGACCTAGGGATGCTATATCTAGAGTC
>SNQJ01S0075885.1:122161-132571 GCA_010110895.2 Picea sitchensis
ACAATGTTATAGGGGTGATAATATAGTCTCTAAGTGGATTTTTAGAATAACTTGCCTCATTTATGTCAGATTTGTGTCTTAGAACCTTATATTAGAGTCCTTCATGAATCATTGTGGCATTGATTGATTAAAGTTTAGTGATTATCATATTTTTGTTTCCTCTTTCGAGTTTCCATCTCCTATCAAATTACGAAGTGTACATGACTATCCAAGATTAACTCAATCATTTGGCCAAGTCTATGTCATCAGCAATTTGATCCTTATCAGTTGTAGGCATTCAAAATTTTGTCACCTTGATTCCAAGGCCTTGTAGGTGTTTTACTTGTTTGCTTTTGGAGTCCTTTTCAATGATTTGGGGATTGCATATGTTTCATTAAGCCTTGCTATTGAGTTTCTCGCTCATATCCTCTTGGGAAAACTTATGATACCTTGAGTGCACTCCTAAACTCTTTGGCCTTGCTAAAACTTTGCATTCATCTTTGATCTTTTCTAATCAAATTTTGAGGTTTCAAAAAGTGGTTTTCCTTTACTTTACATTTTTAGGTTCTTGTTTGAATGTGTGTTGGAGACATTCTTGCATTTGAATTCTTTGAGTTCTTGTCAAAATTTTGAGTTCATGTTTTGTTTTAATCTTTTTTCTTTGTGATCCTTTGCATCGTCATTGAATTCTTTCATTTTTTTTTAAAGTAAGGAAGCAAAAAAGAGTTGCATTTGAAGTTTTTTCAATGCATTTGAAAAAAAAACAAAAGAAAATATTGCATTCTAGATGGGCATGTTCGAGCTTTCACTTTAGAGAGAAGTAAATTGCCTTGGGCATATGCAGCTGGGAAAGAAAAAGACTCTCCTCTTTACTATATCTAGCATTCATCGAAAACGAAATATTTTCATTTCATTTTTTTGCACGGTTTAGAGACGAGTCATAACACCATCTAGTCCACTTCTTCTTACCCTATTGAGTAAAAAAAATCATTAAAAGGAACGAGGCACATAATCTAAAATCAATTGGACTTTTTTTTATTTGATAGCGAACCAACAAGTCTAGGGTTTTAGGGCCTTGATAGTAGGGTGGAGAGTTAACTCTTCAAGGCCACAGGAACAAGACTATATAATACTAGAGAGTGTAAAATCTAGTAGTAGCAATTAACATTAGTTGGGAAAGCTCCTCTCCCATGGGAGTCAAACACGAGGTCAAGAAAAGAGATCGGTTGAGATTTCCCCTCTTCTATTCTCCTATTGGGACTATTGGAAGTTTGGGACTTTATAGGATATTGGTAGATCCTTGGGGTGACACCACTACTTCTTATTTTTGGATCACACATTTGTGTCTGGAATTCCCATGCCCATTTGCTAGTCTTGTCTATCGACTCTAACCCTTGACTGTTTATTGTGAATTGGTAAGCATAGTAACCTTTCCTAGGATTCTACATGGGTGATTGCAACGCTGATTCCTTCTGCAAGGAAGGCTACTTGTGGTACTTGCGACAAATGTTCAATCTCCACTTCAGCGAACCGGGAGGGTATTTTCCTGTGGGCTCTTACTTACAACTTGGTGTATTTTTGCGTGAAGGTTATCGTAACTATTGCATGTTTATTTGTTGACGGCCTCATCTCCCATCATCAAAAGATACTTACTTCCTTTCTCCCTATCATAAGGGAGCTATGTTCTTGCTCTTGTCTTGTAGGGACTTTGGAAGTTTGTGCTCTTTGATGTTTAGTAGACCCTAGGTTGAATTCATGTTCATGGAAATAGTTCATTAGGTTACAAACCAAGGGACCCGTTTTCACAGGAAACATTGTGATATAATGAATCTCTCATATGACCTTCTGAAATGGTGATATAATGCATTTGTTATTTCTAACTTGGACCTTTCATCCATAAGGGTTGGTGTGTTTTTCCTCCTACAATAATAGGGCCATTTTTACAACCCATTTAATAAGGTGCAAAGTCGCTTATTCTCATTGGGCAAGGAATTTTTTAGATTGATTAAGTCATTAATTTAGCACCCATAGTTGTTGAACCTGTTTAAGTTCCATATTTTAAGCTTGTTTACTAAGTGGTTCAAAATTAGGGTCTTTACACCCTCCTGCGTTCCTATTTATATAATGGCATTGAGTGAAATATTGATGTGCATTAATCTGTATATATATATATTGATGCTCTACTTTGATCAGCACCACTCCTAACTGAATTTTACAATGACCCACAAGCTGAAATTCATACCAAAACTACTTGGATATGTTTTATTAATGGCATATCAATTTCACGGTGTGAATCATTATAGAAAAAAAATTTGAGAAAATGGTGAGATTGTTGATATTATGGTAGTTGTGGGAGGTACTTACCTCCACATGTAAACCTAATGAGAATATAATATTCCAGGAAGCAAGAAGAAACCCTAATGAGTTGGCTAATAACCTTAGAAGACAAGTCGGCTCAAGAGGATAATTTGTATTAGGTTATTAGCCTCCAAGAGAAGAAGTCGGCCAGAAGAAATATTATATACTAAGTAAATAGGCACCTAGAATGAGAAGTCAGACCAGACAGTTAGCCAGAATTAGTATAAATATAGGATTCCAGTCTTCATTCTGGCAAGCATTCTCAGAACTGCAGAGCTCACTTGTGCGCACTGTAGTTAGCCAGGTTGCGCGCAAGTTTGGAGGAGAGTTGTCGTTGCAGCTGTTGCAACTAGAATATTACGTTTTGGCTTGGACTATCTCTTGGTTATGGTTTGGACTATATGATCAGCTCTTGTTTAGTGCGCTATCCTTGGAAAAAGGTGTGCTACCCTTTGTTTGGCTATCTAGACTAGGGTTTGCTTCCGAAGTGATTCTCTGTCAAGGTTAAGGTGCTCGGAGGGTGGCTTCGACCTATGGTTGGGTGACAATAAAGATATTGTCTATGGTAAAACAAGCACATCCATGATATTCTTATAGGTTATGGGCCCACACCTCCCTCATTCAGTCTAACCACTGGAAGGGAGCATAGCCATATGGATATTAAGCTTGTTGAAGAACTGTCTCTAGGGTTTCTAGCAGGAGCAGTCACCAAAGCACTATTGCTAGGGTTACTAGCAGGTGTAGTTTCAGAAACCCTAATTCTCTCATTGAGGCACATTAAGTGAAGGGATTGACCTAATT
Organism: Picea sitchensis; assembly: GCA_010110895.2. NCBI lineage: Eukaryota > Viridiplantae > Streptophyta > Pinopsida > Pinales > Pinaceae > Picea > Picea sitchensis. Next base: position 125,300 of record SNQJ01S0075885.1, read on the forward strand.
TTTGGATAGACCAGTGCACCCTAGCCTAGCGCATCTCCTGGTACTCTCAGCAAGTGAAGACGTCAAGTTTGAGTTTTTGGTCAAATCTAGGGTTGACCAAGTCAAAGAAGCCATAACCTACTCTATGAAGTCAGAAAACAAGCTAGATGGAGATTCTAACTTCAGAGCATGGAAGACAAGGATTGACCTCATCCTTCCCAAGAATAAAGTGTTGGATGTCGTGAAAGGAAAGATCATGGAACCAAAGTTTGAAGAAGGAAAAGAGAAGGAACCGCAGAACGTTGCAGTTATGGAGAAGTTCAGAGACAGTGACATCCATGCCATGAGTATCATAGTGGAATATATAAAAGACCACTTGATACCCTACATCTCCCATCTTGACTCATCGAAGAAGATGTACTATGCCCTAACAAACCTCTTCTTAGTCAGAAACATTGGACAAGCAATGAGTCTGAAGAATGAGCTCTATGATATGAAGATGAATGATGATGATAGCATAACATCATAGTTTGTGAGGATCTCTCAGTTAAGAGATCAAATACAAGCTATTGAAGAGATCGTATTAGAGAAAGAACTGGTAAATATAGTGCTAAATGGTCTTCCCAAGACATGGGATGCATTTGTCGCAAATATAAACACAAGGAAGGAGTATCCTACATTTGAAGAACTTTGGACTTGTTGTGCTCAAGAAGGATCAAGGATTAGTGCAAAAGAGAAACCCCAAAAGAAGTATGATGATCAAGCCTTCATAGCAAGATTCATTAACTTCGGGAACAAAAGGAAGTTTGGCTCAAGGAAGAAGCCAAATCAAGAAAAAGATATGTCAGAATACAATGCTTCAACTGTTGAAAGTATGGTCACTACAAGAATCATTGTCCCGAGCTAAAGAAAAGGAAGGAGACACATGAAGCATCAGTTGTCGAAGAAAAGGAGCCTACAAAGAAGACCAAGAAGGACAAAATAGACTTCTTCTTCTAAGACAAGGTAACAATACTCTCCATAGTTCTTGTATATACCATATCTTTTGTACATATCTTGCATATCCATTTCTTAGAAGATAACATGTTCAAAGAAAAACTATACCTATGGAAGAACAACAAGATAAGAATTGTTATCATCATGACTACAAGTCAGAAAATACACATGAAAGGATGAAGTACATCAAACAATTCATGTGGAAGATATTACATAAGTGACAGTTGTGAGATAAGCCGAGATCATAATCAATCTTGAAGAAACCTAAAATAAGTAAAGATAGAAAGAAGTCAGCAATCAAGAGGAAAATGGAGAAAGACTTATGACACCTTGCAGAAGGAAATAAGGATGCAGACGAACGCATGGATTATGTTAGATGGAGGGAGTTGATTATATACTCCCAAAATAAAAACATGCACTCATACATGAAGCAAGGATTAGGAGGGAGCTAATCCTATGATCCATTGAATATGATGAAGTGTATATCCATGGTAGTAGCCATGAAAAAGCAGTACGTGTTCAGTTTGAATTTAGAAGAAGTCTTCTTTGAAAAGAAGCCTCAAAGTATCCATGGTTGTCAATGTATCAAGAATCACAAGACTACCAGCCTCACATGAATTCACTAAAAGCAAACAAGCAGAGGAGCTGAAATTGGGACGTAGAATAGTGTATGGAAAACTTATGAACGAAAGCATTGCAATATATAGAACTAGAGGTTCTCTAAGATGGAGGGAGAAAACTATGATGATTGCTCGTTCCAGTAAACCAGACATGCCTCTACATGAGTCATTATATCATCCGCAATATCCATGGGTTGGAGTTCTACATCAGATGAATGCAAAGACTGTTCTCCAGAGCAGTTGAACAAAGATCGTATGAAGAGCAACCTCAATGCTTTGAGGTATACTAGAAAGAGACCCTTGTATGCAAATGGAAGAAGACAACTTGGTGGAGAACCTCCAATGCACAGCAGAAGCATGGTGAAGACTTTCTATAACATAGATATTGTATCAAAATGATTACTCAAAAAATCAGAATGATGGATTGCCAATCCATGACAAAGATCTCATGATGACAGAAGAAGTGCCACATGGATATGTTCCAGTTTGAGCCTTGCCACGATGTTATGAACTAATGGGGAACAAAAGATGAATCCAATAATGACACATTATATTGATCAAAGATACATGAAGCCTTCATAGAAAACCAGTGTTCTAGAAAGACCAAAGTAATTTGAGATTAAACATTACATTCTCCATGATGAAGTCCAGAAAAGAGAAGTGGTTCTCCAATATATATATATATATATATATATCCACAGATGAGCGGATAAGTAGAAATTTTGGTAAAACCTCTATCCAAGATGAAAGAGTTTGCATACTCAATATGGAGCTCATGGAGATGACTTCCCTATTGAAAAAGGAAGAAATGACTCCCAGGTTGGGAGGGAGCACTAATGTGTTATTGATGTATGGACAGTCATTTTTCAGTTCAAAAAATGGTCCAAGATGAGCAGTTCCTTTCCATTTCGGAAAGTGGTTTGAGATTTCTGACGAATGGACATTTTCTAGTTCGGAAAATGGTCCAGATCGAACGGTCATTTTTGTAATGAAAATGGTTCGATGGATTGTTGATGTACCATAGACAGTGATTTCCCATTGTGGTTAACATGGGGAATGGTCTAGGGAAGTCTCTCTTCTTAAGGGTTACTCAAGAAGACTGGTCTGCCTCGCTGGACAGTCATTCTTTTGAAGCTCACAGTTGTGAGAAGTTTCGAAGAATGGTATGTTTTGGTGGTTGGTGCAGGACAGTCATTTCCTAAGGAAATGGTCTGGACATTCATTCCTTAGGGAAGATTCATTCTCTCCAGGTTGAACTTTGTTTAGTGCCGGAGGAATGGTCCAGTTTTAGCAATCAGGGACAGGCATTCCCTAGGGCAGACTCATTCTCTCCAAGTTGCACTTTGTTTAGTGCCGAAGAAATGGCCCGGGATGGGGAATGGTCCAGGCTCAAAAATTAGGACAATTATTCTACGTTGCTTGAGAAGAATAGTCTAGATATCTCATCATTGATGTTTGACCTTCTAAGGGTAGATTCTCTTCCAGATCTCACATATGTGAGTGGAAGAATGGCCCAGATGATTCAGTTTATATCGTATCATTGTTTCTATGTAGGTTGATTGTTATGAAGACTGTATGTCTCTAGACAGTAGATGTATACTACTATGGTGGATGTGTTCCATTGTTTGTGACTATATGTCATTGATCAAGTACTTGTGTGCTACTTGGTGTGGTAGTGTACCACTGGATCGTAGTTGTGTACTACTATGGATAGACGCAATTGTGTTCTATTGGATGATATTTTTCTGATTGCCTTGAAGACTATCAGCAGTTTTGGAAATGACTATCAGCTAGATGGATGATCAATGGACAAAGATTTCCCAAACGGAAAATTATTCAGGACATTTATTCTTCTAGGACATATGTCTAGATTAGAAGAATGGATCTTGTGTCACTATGTGGTGTGAGTGGCTTATCCAGCATCATGTATGATTACTCAGATGGAGTATGGTTTCGAGAGATGATGCAGCTGATGACATTGATGATGATGATGATGGTGCTCGTGATCTAGTCATGAGATAGTCTATACAACTATGTTGATGCTACCACGTGAATGGTATGTTTTTGCTCAAGACCATTACCTTTAATACCTCCCTATATAGGAGGGAGTGTTGATATTATGGTAGCTGCGGGAGGTACTTACCTCCACATGTAAACCTAATGAGAATAGAATATTCTGGGAAGCAAGAAGAAACCCTAATGAGTTGGCTAATAACCTTAGAAGACAAGTCAGCTCAAGAGGATAATTTGTATTAGGTTATTAGCCTCCACGAGAAGAAGTCATCCAGAAGAAATATTATATACTAAGTAAATAGGCACCCAGAATGAGAAGTCGTCCCAGGAAGTTAGCCAGAATTAGTATAAATACAAAAGGCCAATCTTCATTCTGGCAAGCATTCTCATAACTGCATAGCTCACTTGTGCACATTGCAGTTAGCCAGTTTGTGCGCAAGTCTGGAGGAGAGTTGTCGTTGCAGCTACTGCAGCTAGCAGATTATGTTTTGGCTTGGACTATCTCTTGGTTATGGTTTGGACTATATGATCATCTCTTGTTTGGTGCGCTATCCTTGGAGAAAGGTGTGCTACCCTTTGTTTGGCTATCTAGCCTAGGGTTTTCTTCTGGAGTGATTCTTTGTCAAGGTTAAGGTGTTGGGAGGGTGGCTTCGGCCTATGGTTGGGTGACAATAGAGATATTGTCTATGGTAAAATGAGCAAATCCATCATATTCTAACACAGTTGACCTATAAATAGCATACCTTAGAAAGCATCATCAAAAGAATTTATCCTCCCTTGAATTTCGGTCTTCTTTACTTCACATTCTCTCTGAAATTCGGCTTCAATATCCTTTGGTTACCTCAGTCACCTATAGATAGTCAATATGCTCAAGTGTGATCAAAATGAGAGATCCTTGCCTTTAATTTATACTTTCATGTAGCTTCCTCAAGGAGTTACCTTTTAACCATCTTAACCCACTTTCCTTATTTTAAGGTTAACCAACTTCTAACCACTTGTCCAATTAGTAATTTATCCATTAACTTTATTATTTAAATATTTTTTTTTTTGTATCCACTTTTACTTATAGTACACTCATCATTTCAATTTACCTCAAGGGGTTAACTTCTAACCATATTAAACCACTTTCCTTATTTTAGGGCTAACCCACTTCTAACTACTTGTCAACTTAGTAATTTCTCCATTAACTTTATTATTTAAATAATTTATTTTGTATTCACTTTGAATTATATTACACTCATCAATTCACTTTATTATTTACCTTCTAAAAATCTCTTAAACCACTTTGACTATAACCTTTTGGGGCTTCTAGATGACTCATGAGGGTTCTCCAACTTCACATGGCCATAACTCTTTAACCGTGAGGAGTTATGTCACGTTACACATACCACTGGAAATGGAATGACATGTAATATCCATCTAGAATAGTATTTCCTAAAAATATATCAAAACTCATACCATTATCCATCAACTAAATTTGGGTCCATTACCCAAACCTGGGTTTTCCAACTTCTCATGGCCATAACTCTCTAACCATGAGGAGTTATGTGACGTTACACATACCACCGAAAATGGAATGACATGTACTATCCATATAGAATAGTATTACCTTCAAATATATTAAAGCTCATACCATTATACATAAAACAACCTTGGGTCCATTACCCAAACCTTTGTGCTACTGAAATTAGTACCAGACTTTCTCCAAGGGTTGACATCAATCACTAACATATATGAGGAGTATAAGCATGAATGTTATCATGACCAAGGGTTGAAATAAATCACTAAGGGTTGACATCAATCTACAATATCACTCTCCAATGGTTGACATCAGTGACAACCAACAATCCATTCCAACTGTCCATCAACCTAAGCCAATTATCTGACAGAAGGTCCCAAGTTGGACTTAGATTATCATGTTGCACCTTTAAATATTAAGAAGGTCAACATTGAAACTGCACATAACCCAAATATGGCTAGTATTGGAGATTATTGGGATCTTTAGACAGTAGAAAGGATCACAGAATTATTGTGCAAGTACGGTGACTTATTTCCAGCAACATTTTCAGAGATGAAGGTGCTAGTAGGAGATCTAGGAGAGATGAAAATCCCATTGAAACCAGAAGAAATACCTATCATACAAAGGTTGTACATATTGAATCCAATATACGGAGAGAAGGTAAAGATAGAAATTGACAAGATGCTAGAAGCTAGTGTTATAGAACATGTAGAAGAGTCAGAATGGATTAGTCCCATGGTGGTGCAAGAAAAGAAGAAAGGAGGGATCAGGATTTGTGTAGATTTGAGAAAGTTGAATGATGCTTTCTTACATGATCCCTTTCCTACCCCTTTTACAGATGAATTTTTGAAGAACGTGTTGGGTATGTGTTATATTCTTTGCATGTGTGTGTGTGGGTGTGTCAGATTCGACAACTGCATCTGACGATCCCTCGTAGTAGTTCTCTTTATGTTGTGTACATCGTGCACTTCCTAGGGGGGTCCTAGGGGGGGGCAGGTATTCCCCCCCCTAGTTATGCGTAGCATTCGGCATCGGGCAGTAGTCCAGGGCCGACGGGGTTTGGGACAGTGCCCCGAAAAAAAAAATTGGGCAGTTTTTTCTATTTTTTTCGGTTTTCTAAATTAATCTTGGATTAAGGGATTATGGTTTTGGTATCTACGGAATACCTAAAAAAAATTTATATATTGTATGGTGAATGGTGAAATTCGATATAATGAATATAAGAAAGGTTTTCCCCGGTCGAGGGTTTCTGGTATAAACCTCTGTGTACTATCTATGAGCCATTGATTAATTTATGTTCTGCTTAACAATCTATATGCATTGATTTACTTCACAGGTTTAAAACTTACATGTGGTATCAGAGCTCATTTTTGGCTTCAGAGGGACGCCTTTTTTGCTGAGGGTTTGGCTCGGTCTTGATAGATCAATTTTATCTTGGGTCTGTGATAAACCTGGGTTTAGTGGGAGATTTTGTAGTGGTTATTCGAGTTTAGAAAGAGGAATGGAGAGCTCTTCTAGAACTGAGATAGAGAAGTTCAACAATAAAAACTTTGAGATATGGAAGCTCAAGATGGAGGACCATCTTGTAGAAAAAGAACAATGGATCATTGTGGATCCTGGTACATAGTCTACTGGTAACTGTCTACTAGCACACGGGCTACTAGTACACAACCTGCTAGTACACAAACTACTAGTACACCACCTACTGGTATGTCGAAGGAAGATTGGGAGAAGTTGGGCAGAAGAGCAAGGAGTACTATTCGACTCTACCTGGAAGATTCGTTGTTGTTGAATGTCTCAGGAGAATCTACAGCCAAGGAACTATGGGATAAGTTGGGGAATTTGTATCAATCAAAGTCCCTAGTAAACAAGTTGTTTCTTAGAAAGAAGGTGTATCATCTTAGGATGGAAGATGGAGATTATGTGACAGAACATCTAAATGCCTTTAATACTCTGGTAAGTCAACTTGTCTCTGTTAATATTACTATTGCAGAAGAAGATAATTGTATTAATTTGTTATGTTCTTTGCTAGACTCTTGGGATAATCTGGTTGTAGCAATTGGTAGTACCACTCAATCTACATTGAAGTATGAGGATGTAGTTTCATCCTTGTTATCTGAAGAGATGAGGTAGTAAAGAATGGAT
>SNQJ01S0075886.1:0-15085 GCA_010110895.2 Picea sitchensis
TGATGATGATGATGATGATGATGATGATGATTAACATCCACTGAGACCGAATTGGTTTATCAAACCTTAAGAAGGTACGAGATTACTTACAATTCTTTAGGATTTTGTTTCTGTGCTCGAAAAACATTAAGAGAATCTTTCCAAAATCACCATAGTTTTGATGAGTTAAAATGTTAGGAAGATTGGTAGTGTGACAAATATTTTGAAATTGAAATCTAATTTGAGTATAGGTTGGACAATTTAAGAGAAATGTTTTTCATCTTCAATCCTCTCAGTGTCACAAATGTGACAGACTATTTTGTCCCATAGTGTTTTAGGAATTGACCAACACCCAGTTTAACTATGGCGCTCATGAGAATTTTTTCTTATTTTAGCAATGTTTTTTCTTTTCTTTACAATTGTAAAAAAAGAGAGATAATTTTGATCTTCTAGATTAGGGTTGATTACCTCCTTATAATACCTTAATTTTCTTTTTTCCTCTAATGCTTTATCACACCACATTTTCTCCTTGAATTTTGATTTAATAACATTTTTAATAGTATCTTTATTTTGCAAAATGGTCTCTTCCATGATTCCCCAATGGCTTAGCCAAGACTGGACATCTTTATGCCATCCCTGCTTGAGTTGAAGATGGTTATGGCTAGAGTTTGAATTTTTGTTAGGAAGCCTCTTGTCTTCCATGTTGTTTAACTTGTTCTAATACAATAGGTATACAATCATAGCCCTGCTCTAAATGGGGGAAAGACTTGCCTCCAAAAGGAGGATAGGATATGGTGTATTTCCTTTAATTTTGAGATTATAGGTTATAAAATTATTTTTCATTTGTTATATATTTCTCCATGATTCTCGAGAGATATTGCATTCCCAAAATTCGCATCCATATGTAATAACATGAGTAACAAGAGTCTCAAAGATAATTTTTTTCTTATCCCATATCCAAAGATCGACTGATTTATAATTTTTTTTATATTATAAATATGCAAGTATAAAAAATCAACAATAAAAACAAAAGCAAACAGTCTGGCCCACAACTGTAATGACCCCCGTCATTACGACAACGTGCGACGCATAACAAGAGATTTTTTTTTTTTTGAGTAGGAAGGTAACAATGACAATTGTCAATCAACGCAACTCAACGACAACAATCAAACAAATGCAACAACCCCAACCGACCTACGTAATACAAACCTTCAATGCGAGCAAAAATTAGCAATAATTGATCAACATTTGCATGACACCCAGAAAAATAAACAACAGTCGATCATTAGTGGTCCTTCACCATGCACAACCAGATAAATCTATATTTAGACAATACTTTAATCAACCTTAAATTTACGAGCATGCAAGAGAGATGACATACAAATCTATCCAGCAAAAACAATTTGAGGTGCAATTCTATTTAATTTCCAGGCACACTAATTAATCAATCGTCAATTAAATAAAATTTGAGGCGTTCTGAAGTGAGATACATTCTGGGGACCCTCGTGACATCTCTCATCCATCAAGCCAATGTAAACGATAACTAAAATATTCATCTTGGCAATTTAAATAGGAATTGACTAAAAACAACTACATCTTGTTACGCCTCCTTCCAACTTCTGCAAACATAGAATTTATTCTCCATTAATTCCATTTACATCACACACCATTAACTTCCGACAACACGAAAATCCTTGCATTGATGAGTTATTACCTTCTTGTACATGATTTTTATCATTAAGAGTTCATGTGAAACACCGATATACATCAAGGAAATATAAGGATTGTACAACTATGAAACACAAGTTAATTAAAACTAAAAGATCGATCACAATTTATTAAAACGCTAAACAGTTTTTCATGCCATAGCTAGAGTTGAAAGGAAGAGTTCTTCTAAAATTTGACTTTCCATGGTCATGATTAAACTAAGGCCATAATTAGAGGGGATTATTTAATTGTTGTAAAAAGGGAAGCGTTCAAGCTATCGTGAGTTAATTATCATACCCCTCATTTAACCACTAAACTAATAAACTATTAATCCATTAATCAATTTAACTACTAAACTACTAAACCATTTAACCATCGTTCTGCGCAAAAGCGATTAAACTATTACACATGATGATTTTTATAATCAAATAAATTCTTAAAGAACAGACACACCATAATTGAAACTAGAACCATGTAGAACTATTCATTATTAACTATTTCCACCAATGAACCGCTATATAACTTTATTAAATTCACAATTAAAAAACAATTAAGATGGATTTTTTATCCACAACTGTAATCACACATCATTGATTAAAACAATGTCTGATATATAAATCAGCCACAACACCATTTACTCAGAAAAAGGGATAGCCTACAACATGGAAACCGTCGTCTCCATTGATTAACGTTTCCTTCTTGACAACTCTTCCTTAAGAATAATTGCCAACCTCCTATCAAGCCACACTGATACCATCTCGTTCCACTCATAAGGGAAATTACTAAGATGGTAGTGTCATGCATTGTTGTACCGAACAACCTATTGTTAAATGCATTTGGATAGAAATTGGAGCGGAAAAAGGTATATAGGATTCAAATAAAATAAAAAGAAAAATAAATGGACACACCACCGTAATCCACATGGTCATATATAGAGATTTTGACAAGGTTATGATACAACAATCCTATTCAAAGATAAAAATCCAATAATCCCATTATGAGATAACATACATCATTAAACTTCAATAATCCCATCCAGAGATAATCATGAATGTGTTGAGAGAATCCATTCAATTATAATATTGAAAGTAATTCTATTGATAAGAACACAACCTCCATTGAGTTATAATCACCAACGTAATTCTATCAAGAAGAATCAGTCACCGATAATAAAAATAAAATCCAGTGGTATTAGGTTAAAAATCGTCGACTATCGAAAGTGCCCTCGGAAATCACCAGAGAGTTTGAACAAAAAACTGTAGAGTGGAAAATTAGGGTAGATCACAAATGTAAGATCATCATACCCTGTGAGGCATAGGTATTCGAGCATCTATTGAGAGCCCTGGAAAGAAACGATAAATCCCAATGCATCTATTGATAAATCGTTGTCTATTAATAAAGATTACTTTGTCTATTGATAATCTTTGTTCATAAATCGTTGTTTTATAAATCACTATTTCAAATGATAATTCAAATGTGAAATTCAATGCTATTCAATTCACAGTAGTATAAATAAACTCCAAATCATTCACAACATTATTGATAAAATCGTTGTGTAAATAACAATAAAAATTCCATAACTAAGGAACATTAAAACTCCATAACTAGAATGTTGTGGAAATAACAAATAATATCATGTCTAACAATGATAGCGCATGCACATTTCACATGCCAAGTACTACCCATGCAGTCATCACATAGTCATCAGAGATCTGGAAACGCAGAGAAAAGAAATGGAAACACAGAGCAATGAAGTGGTAATCCAACAAGAGATCCGAAACACAATGAAGTGGAAACGCTAGGTAGAGTGAGGGTAAAAAAAAGGTGTAAACGCATGGTGACAACTCAAGTAAAAGAGAGGGTGATGAAATTACAACTCAAGGGAAAACGCAAAGGAACTCGCTGCAAATAAACATCGGGAAGAGGAATGATCCTACAGTTATTATCCATGCACAAGAAAGCAGGGCATTTTAATCTAAGTCTTAAACATCGAAGTGAAGATAGTCGATTCGGCTCCTGGCTGACTTCTCAGGCACATACTAATAAATTAAATGATCACAAAACAGAGGATTAAAGCACAATCTACATCCAGATCTTCTTCATGGAGAAGCAAATAATGAAATAAAAGAGCAATCAAGCAATAAAGAAAATGCAAGTAGGAGATACAAGAATGCAGGCAAGGTTTTCAGTCCGAGGCTCATTTTGGCCACGCGAAAAGAGACAATAACTCGTAAATAAAGGATACAGTGGATAGCAAGGGTTCTTACTAAATAAATCAAGTGACAAGGGGATTACAATTACCGTAGGAATGAATGTGCAAGAAATCTCATGGCAAGGAAATATTCAACCGAGAAAAGAAAAATAAACATGTGTAAATTAAATTTCATTGCAAGTAACAAATTTAAAAGGCGTACCTTAGTCAAATTCGAATGCTCCAAAGTCGATGTCCCTTCCGCGCTTCATCCAAATCCCTCTTTCCAACCGATGTGACCTCACCAGTACCTCCCAACCAATGTTAGGGGTACTCTTCTTCCCCCTGAGCCCCCTGATCCGCAAAGGGGCCATGCACATGATACCAGAGAATGCTAGCACCTAGATTGCCTCGCAAGGTCGAGCTACCACTCATGACCTGAGCTGGGTATCCCAACTCCCACAAGAGAAAGTTCAGTCAAGATAAAATTTCAGTAGTGTAACGTTACGCAAGCCAGATGTGATGCATACTCCTCCTCTGCCATCCTTTTTATACATTTTCTTAGTCATTAGTTTCCCAAACTCTCATTAAATTCCTTTTTCATTTACTTAATTAGGAAAACATCCCCCATACACATGTCACCCAATCCCCTAGTTGCACCAGAAAAACAATTTTATTAATTAGTTAATTATTCCTATTTCCCTCACCCACCAAAATCATTCCTAAAAACACTCCTTGGTGTCCCAATATTCCCTCAATATTATTAAATAAATTACGCCTTACTTAATTCCTAGTTGAGTTCATAAATATAAAGTTCTAGTGGCTAGATTCCTTACTAAGTTAGACATTCAACTTTTTCTTTAAGTTTCCCCCTTTTTATTTAAGTTTCTTTTTCTTTTAAGTTTCCCCCTTCTTCTTCTTTNAAGTTTCCCCCTTTTTCCTTTTTAACTAAAAATCAATTTAGAAAGTGTAGATAAAAACAATCATTTACCCTTTTAATAAATGTAATCCTCCATTATAATTTTTACTTTGATAATTAAGTTTGAATTTCTTACCCCCCTTCTTGTTACATGTTTATTTATTTTTCTTCTTTAACCACATGTTCTACTTAGACCTAGGTTTTAATTTGCCTAGGTTGGACGACAATGTTTTTATGGGAACTTTTAGTTATTAAACTTTACTCATCACATCATTCATTTTAAGGTCGACTAGGTCCTAAGGAAGCATAGTTTTCTAGGCACTAGGTTTATTCACTTACCAGTTAAAATCACGACGTGCCCTTCAGGACGCACTATGTGCTCTAAGGGTTCCACTTGCCTCTTTCCATTTTATTTGCGTGACATGGTCTTCAAAATGCACTACATACTCCAAGGGTTCCACTCTACTCTTTCCATTTTATTTGCACGACGTTCCCTTCAAGATGCACTACGTGGTCCAAGGGTGTCACTCGCATATTTCCGTTTTATTTATGCGACGTTCCCTTCAAGACGCACTACTTGTTCCAAGGGTGCCACTCCCTTCTTGACTGAATTTGGTAGATGTCAAACCCCTAGAGTCAATACTTCGCCATGTGATCTTGTGGGAGACTAAGGGCCTCTAAGGAATAAGGTCCCTACCTTATTGTGTGCCCCTTAGAATCATCATGAGTGAATGTCACACTCTGCCCTCACGACATCGTGGGTCTTCTCTAACTAGGTAATCGTTAACCTACAGTTAGAGCCACGGTGGGAGTAATAGTAGGCTGTGGTAGGGCTACTACCACACCTCTCCCTCAATGTGCCTGGTTGTCATGCGTGACCCCTTTACTCCACATGTGAGTCTGGTTAGCAAGATATCGTCAACCTGTATCCATCAATGAATCATGCCAACAATAATAATCAATCATCATAATATCTAATCATATGTACATATGTCACATCAATAACATTCAAACCCTAACATTCCACTTCCTGACTCGATCCAGAGTCTAAGGGGTTTCATCGATGCCTCTGCATCCTCATTGTCCGGAGTCCTGCACACTAAGGAGAACCCAATAAATAGCACATGTCGATGTAAATACAGAAAAAATGACATAACATGAAATCTACAATGTCTCATAATCATAATCAAAATAACCAATAGTACAATGACCCGGATCACTTGCACACAATTTTCCTCAAAGAATAAGTTCGCTCAATGTGCGCAAGATAGGAAAGTTACATACACCCCCTCTTGTTTTAAACTCTGTCCCAAAGTTTCATAGGTGTAAGTGCCAAAATAAAGTGCATCAGAATATCATAGGTCTAGCTATCAAACAAAAATGGAAACTGTTGACGCATATCATATGTGTCCTCCTAGGTCGTCGAGTGTAGACTATAGTTGTCCCACTGGACCTTGACCTAATCTACTGTTTGACGTAGTTTTCGAATGTGATGGTCCAGGATGTGGATTGGCTCTGCCGTGAGTGCACCCTCATCAGATACCCGCAAGGTACTCATGTCAATAACATGTGTAGGATCACTAACATAATGTCTCAAAACAAATACATGAAAAACATTGTGCATACGCCTAAAAGAATCAGGCAGGGCTAGTTGATAGGCCACGAGCCCTTTCTTTTCCACAATCTTGAAGGGTCCCACGAACCTAGGAGAGATTTTATCACCCTTTCCAAACTTGATCGAAATCTTATGCAGTTTCACCCGCAAGAATACTCGATCGCCAACTTCATTACTACGGTTGACACGATGTGCATCGACATAATTATTCTGTTGATCCTGCACTTCCTTGATCCTATGTCTTATTGTTTTCATTTGATCTTACATTTCTTGGATGGATTCTAGTCCCACTAGGACCCTATCCTCAAAGTGATCCCAACTCAAGGCGCCTGACACAGTCACCCGTAAAGAAATGTGAAGGGAGCCATCTTTATGGTGCTTTGATAACTGTTGTTATATGAAAATTATACCAGTGGAAACAAATCCTCCCAACACTTCTGTTGGTCCATCACGTACATACGCAACATATCCTCCAAGATTTGGTTTGTTCATTTGGTCTTCCCGTCTGTCTCTGGGTGATACATGGTACTAAAGTTAAGTAGGGTTCCCAAGGCCTCTTGGACACTAGTTCAAAATCGTCCAGTAAACACCGATCCTCGATCGGATATAATCCTCTTAGGCACACCATGCAGCCTCACAATCTCACTGATCAAAACTTTAGCTATGTCAGGTTCCTGATACGTTGTACACACAGGAATAAAATGAGCACTCTTCGTCAGAGTGTCGAATACCACAAAAATCAAGTCATGTCTCCTTGCCGTCAGTGGAAATCCCACAATGAAATCCATCAAAATGACCTCCCATTTTGATTTTGGAATACCATGTGGCTGTAGTAATCCTACCATATATCTATGTTCGGCCTTCACTTGGTGACATTCTAGACATCTTGCCACATAGTTGACTAAGTCTGCTTTCATTCCTTTCCAGAAGAATAAGTGTTTAAGGTCTGCCCTCATCTTCATGACTCCAATATGAGCCATGTACCTGATCTATGAGCCTCGTTTAGGATCAAACTCCTCAACTCATCATTGGGTGGTATGTAAATTCAATTTTTAAATCTCAATAGTCTGTCGTTGTCCACAGTAAAACCCTCAAATTTTGGTACCATCATTGTGTTTTGTTAGACAAAATCCTTGACCTCTTTGTACTAGTCATCGTCGCATTGTAAAGTTAGAATCTTTTCATGTAGATTCGTCTAAAGAGGCATAACCAAAAATATGCGTGGTCTTTGACTCAACGCATCAGACACTCTGTTCATTGTTCCTTTTATGTAAGTAATCTCGAATTCATACTCACTAAGCAATTTCGACCAACGTCGTGGTCGTGCGTTCAAGTCACTTTGTGTAAAGATGTGTTGTAGTCACACTGGTTCATTTTTAGTTCGAATTTTCATCCAATAAGGTAGTGTCTCCAAACTCTCAAGGCATAAACAATGGCTAACAACTCCAAATCATGCATTGCATAGTTATCCTCATGCCTTCTCAACTTTCTCGAGATGTAAGCGATCAATCGACCGTCTTGCATCAAGATTCCACCTACACCTTCCTTGGATGCGTCATTGCATACCAAGAATTCTGCGTCCATGTTAGGGACCTTTAGTATCGGTGCTATCGTCAACAAATCCTTGAGCTTATAAAATGCCACTGTGAATTTCTCGATCCCAACAACTTCTTGTTCTTCTTCTGCAATTTCATGATCGGATTTACTATCTTCGAAAAACCCTCAATGAACCGTCGATAGTATCCTGTTAAACCCATGAATCTACGTACTTCGGTGACATTCATCAGCGCAGGCCATTCCATAATAGCCTCGAACTTTTTTGGATCCACGATGATACCTTCACCGGAGATGCGATGCCCTAAGTAGTGAATGTTCGATTGATAAAATGAGCATTTAGATAATTTCCCATACAATTTGTTCTCTCGTAGACACTATAGTACCATGTGAAAGTGCTCGACATGCTCCTCCATCATCCGAGAGTAAATCAAAATATCGTCAGTGAACACTTGGACGAACTTGTCCAAGTATTCATGAAACACCCCATTCATCAAACTCATAAATACCCCAGGGGTGTTTATCAGTCCAAAAGGCAAAATAGGAAACTTGTCCAATCAAATTCCCTTACCTAAAACCCCTTAGTGTGGTAAGAAATAGATCTCTTTGAAGCACCAGGATCTAACAAACACTAAAATTTCGTTTGGAGATGGCACCTGAAGCATCGAGAACATTGGACTGGTGCTCGGCCTGGCGATTATCTACCACGGTCAATTCTTCCTCAACAATGAGGCATATTGTACTGCATCATGCAACGTCTTAGAAATTTAGACCCTCACCTTCGCATAGAGCTGGAGTTAAGGCCGCACATGAACTTGCTGACCTCCAGCTTCTCTGTGTTCATATGTGCGGAATACCAGAGTATCTGATCTCATAATATAGCACTATACGACCACCTTGTTGTAAGGTCCAAAACTCATCGAGATGGTTCTTGATGAATTCCTCTGACATTTACTTCTCCCAGAACCTTTCCCAAGACACAGCTCTGAAGGCTATGTTTAGCTGAGGTAGGAGCGTCTTCCACCTTATAAGAGAGATCTCCCTTTAGCTTAAGACTGCCCTGCGGACCTCTGTGCTTGAGGTCAAAATTGTGAAGCACTAAGAACATCGCCTGGCTCACCTGCCATGCCTTGACGAATGTGCCATTCGCGACACTCATGGACTCAAGAACTTAAACCTCTCGAGATTTTCGTGAAAGCTACTAGTACTGGATGGGGTGCGATCTGGACCCTCAGGGGTACAAGCACCTTGGCCTTATCTCAGTACAAACTGTTAGTCGAGGCCTCTGACATTTCTCTTAAAGGACCCTATCAGACCCAATGCGTCCCATGCAACAATCCGCTCATGCTGAAGACTTGTTCTTATCCTTAGGGGTTGGACCCCTCAGGCGCGGGTTCTATTGGAAGTGTTGCACCTCCTCTCTTGGCACCACATCATGAACCTTCTCGACGTTCTCTAACCATGGGTAACTCATGGACAGGTTAAAGTTTTAATTAGCGCTAAGTGAGTAATTTAAGTGTATAATTCAGTGGAAGGTGTGGTTATCCACAGTCGTAGGGTTGAACCCACTCTGATACCATATGCAACGACCCCCGTCGTTATGAAAATGTGTGATTCATAACAAGAGAAATTGTTTTTTTGAGAAGGAAGGTAACAACGAAAAATGTTGATCAACACAACTCGACGAAAACAATCAACCAAACACAACAGCCCCAACCGACCTACATAATAAAAACCTTCAATGTGAGTGAGAATTAGCAATCATTGATCAACATTTGCATGGCGCCCAAAAAATAAACAATAATCGATCATTAGTGGCCCTTCTCTATGCACAGCCAGTTAAATATATATTTAGACAATACTTTAATCAACCTTAAATTTATGAGCGCGCAAGAGAGATGACATACAAATCTATCTAGCAAAAGCAATTTGAGGCACAATTCTATTTAATTTCTAGGCGCACTAATTAATCAATAGTCAATTAAATAAAATTTGAGGTGTTTTGAAGTGAGATACATTCTGGGGACCCTCATGAAATCTCGCATCCATCAAGCCAATGTAAACGATAACTACAATATTCATCTTGGCAATTTAAATAGGAATTGACTAAAAAAAACTACATCTTGTTATGCCTCCTTCCAACTTCTGCAAACACAATTTATTTTCCATTAATCCCATTTACATCAGAAACCATTAACTTCCGACGACACAAAAATCCTTGCATTGATGAGTTATTACCTTCTTGTACATGAGTTTTATCATTAAGAGTTCATGTGAAACACCGATATACATCAAGGAAATATAAGGATTGTACAATCATAAAATGCAAGTTAATTAAAACTGAAAGAACGATCATGGTTTATTAAAATGCTAAACAGTTTGTCATGCTATAGCGAGAGTTGAAAGGAAGAGTTCTTCTAAAATTTGACTTGCCATGATCATGATTAAACTAAGGCCATAATAAGAGGGGATTATTTAATTGTTGTAAAATGGAAGCATTCAAGCTATCATGAGTTAATTACCATACCCCTCGTTTAACCACTAAACTAATAAAATATTAAACCATTAATCAATTTAACTACTAAACTACTAAACCATTTAACCACCATTCTGCGCAAAATCGATTAAACTATTACACATGATGATTGTTATAATCAAATAAATTCTTAAAGAACGAACACACCACAACTGAAACTGGAACCATGTAGAACTATTAATTATTAATTGTTGCCACCAATGAACCACTATATAACTTTATTAAATTCACAATTAAAAACCAAGTAAGATGGATTTTTTATCCACATCTATAATCACACATCATTGATTAAAACAATGGCTGATATATAAATCAGCCACACCACCATTTACTCAGAAAAAGGGGCATCCTAGAACATGGAAACTGCCACCGCCATTGATTAACGTTTCCTTCCTGAAAATTCTTCCTTAAGAATCGCTGGCAAACTCCTATCAAGCCACGCCGATACCAACTCATTCCACTCATCAGAGAAATTACTAAACTGGCAGTGCCACGCATTTTCGTACCAAACAACCTATTTTTAAATGTGTTTTGCTAGAAATTGGAACGGAAAAAGGTATACAGGATTAAATAAAATAAAAATAAAAATAAATGGCCACACCACCGTAATCTTCATGGTCATATATAGATTTTTTGACAAGGCTATGATCCAACAATCTCGTTCATAGATAAAAATCCAATAATCTCATTCCGAGATAACATACATCATTAAACTCCAATAATCTCGTTCAGAGATAGTCGTGAATGTTGTGAGAGAATCCATTCAATTATAATCTCGAAAGTAGTTCTATTGAGAATAACATGGCCTCCATTGAGTTATAATCACCAACGTAATTCTATCGAGAAGAATCGGTCAACGGCAATAAAAATAAAATCCAGTGGTATTAGGTTAAAAATCGTCGACTATCGAAAGTGCCCTCGAAAATCACCAGAGAGCTTGAACACAAAAATATAGAGTGGAAAATTAGGGTAGATCATCGTAGAGTTTGAACAAGTTGTGATGCTTGCTCTTAAATATTTGGATAGAAAGAACACAGAGATGCCAACAATATCACAAAGGTGAGGTCTCAAAAGTGAGTGAATTGTAGCCTTTGCCACAGATTCCAAAATTCTTGGAAATGTTCATAGATCTACGAGCCACCATAGAATCATGATGGACATATACCCCAATTCTTTGATGACAAATGCGAGATCATATTAACCTACGAGGAATAGGTATTCAAGCATCTATTGAGAGACCTAGAAAGAAATGAGAAAGCCCAATGCATCTATTGATAAATCACTGCCAACAACAAATCGCTGTATATTAAGAAATATTACTATGTCTATTGATAATCAATGTTCATAAATCGTTGTTTTATAAATCGCTATTTCAAATGCTAATTCAGATGAAAATTTCAATGCTATTCAATTCGCAGTAGTAGAAATAAATGCCAAATCATTCGCAACAATAATGATAAAATCGTTGTGTAAATAAGAATAAAAATTCCATAACCAAGGAACATTAAAACTCCATAACTAGAATGTTGTGGAAATAAAAAATAAGATCATGTCTAACAATGATAGTGCATGCGCATTGCGCACTCCAAGTACTACCCACACATTCATCAAAGATATGGAAACACAGAGAAAAGAAGTGGAAACACAGAGCAATAAAGTGGTAATCCAACAAGAGATCCATAACATAATGAAGTGGAAACACTGGGTAGAGTGAGGGTTAAAACAAGGTGTAAACACATGGTGACAACTCAAGTAAAAGAGAGGGTGACTAAATTACAACTCAAGGGAAAACACAAAGGAACTCGCTGCAAATAAACGTCGAGCAAATGAATGATCCTACAACTATTATCCTTGCACAAGATAGCATGGAATTTGAATCTAAGTCTTAAACATCGAAGTGAAGATAGTCAATTCGTCTCCTGACCGATTCCTCATGCACAGACTAATAAATTAAAGGATCATAGAATAGAGGATAAAAACACAATCAGGATCCAGATCTTCTCCATGGAGAAACAAATAATGAAGTAAAAGCACAATCAAGGAATAAATAAAAAATGATACAAAGGCGTAGGCAAGGTTTTGAGTCTAGAGCTCATTTTGGCCACGTGCAAAGAGACAATAAATCATAAAAAGGGATATAGTGGATAGCAAGGGTTATTACTGAATAAATCAAGCGACAAGCAGGTTACAAAAAGTGGATAGCAAGGGTTCTTACTGAATAAATCAAGCAACACGGGGATTACAATTACCATAGGAATGCGTGTTCAATAAATCTCATGGCAAGGAAACTTCAACCGATTAAATAAAAATAAACATGTGTAAATTAAATTTCATTGCAGGTAACAACTTTAACAGGTGTACCTTATCCAAATGTGAATTCTCCGAAGTCATTGTCCCACGCGCACTCCTTCCAGCTTCTGCTTTCCAACTGATGTGACCTCACCGGTACCTCCCAACCAACGCTAGGGGTACTCTTCTTCCACCTAAGCCCCCCGAGCCACAAAGGGGACACACACACGATACCAAAGAATGCTAGCACCGAACTCACCTCGCAAGGTCGAGATACCACTCATTATCCGAGCCGGGTATCTCAACTCCCACAAGAGAAAGTTCAATCAAGATAAAATTTCAGTAGCGTAACGTTACACAAGCCAGATGTGATGCATACTCCTCCTCCACCATCCTTTTTATAGAGTTTCTTAGTCATTAGTTTCCCAAACCCTAATTAGATTTCTTTTTCATTTATTTAATTAGGAAAAACCTCCCCCGTACACATGTCACCCAATCCCCTAGTTGCACTAGAAAAACAATTTTATTAATTAGTTAATTATTCCTATTTCCCTCACCCACCAAAATCATTCCTAGAAATGCTCCTTGGTGTCCCAATATTCCCTTAATATTCTTAAATGACTTACGCCTTACTTAATTCCTAGTTGAGTTCATAAATAGAAATTTCTAAGGGCTAGATTCATTACTAAGTTAGACATTCAACCTTTTCTTTAAGCTTCCCCCTTTTTCTTTAAGTTTCCTTTTCTTTTAAGTTTCCCCCTTTTCTTTAAGTTTCCTTTTTTTTTTTTTTAAAGTTTCCCTCTTTTTCCTTTTTAACTAAAAATCAATTTAGCAAGTGTAAACAAAAACAACCATTTACCCTTTTAATAAATTTAATCATCCATTATAATTTTTACTTTAATAATTAAGTTTGAATTTCTTACCCCCCTTCTTGTTACATGTTTATTTATTTTTCTTCTTTAACCACATGTTCTACTTAGACCTACGTTTTAATATCCCTACACTGGGTGACAATGTTTTTAAGAGAAATTTTAGTTATTAAACTTTACTCATCACATCATTCATTTTAAGGTCGACTAGGTCCTAATGAGGCATAGTTTTCTAGGGACTAGGTTTATTCACTTACTAGTTAAAATCGCGACGTGCCCTTCAGGACTCACTACGTGCTCCAGGGGTTCCACTTTCCTCTTTCTATTTTATTTTCATGACGTGCCATTCAAGACACACTACGTGCTCCAAGGGTGCCACTTGCGTCTTTCCATTTTATTTTCACGGCATGCCCTTTAAGACGCACTGCGTGCTCTGAAGGTGCCACTCACCTTTTTTTGTTTTATTTGCGCGATGTGCCCTTCAAGACACGCTACATGCTCCAAGGGTGCCACTTGCCTCTTGACTCAATTTGGTAGATTTGAAACTCTTGGAGTCAATACTCTGCCAGGTGATCTTATGGGAGACTAATGGACTCTAAGGAATAAGGCCCCTACCTTATTGCACGCCCCTTAGAATCATTGTGAGCGACTGTCACAGTCTTCCCTCACGACATCATGGGTCTTCTCGAACTAGGTAATCGTTAACCTATAGTTCGAGCCACGACGAGAGTGCTAGTAGGCTATGGGAGGGATGCTGCCACACCTCTCCCTCAATGTCCTTGGTTGTCATGTGTTACCCCTTTACTCCACATGTGAGTCTAGTCGACAAGCTATCGTCAGTCTGCATCCATCAACAAATCATGTCAGTAATAATAATCAATCATCATAACATCTAATCATATGTACATATGTCACATCAACAACATTCAAACCCTAACAGTCCACTCCCTAAATCGATCCAGAGTCCAAGGGGTTTCATCGATGCCTCTGCACCCTCAATGTCCGGAGTCCTAGACACTCAGGAGAACCTAGTCAATAGCACTTGTTGATGTAAATATAACAAAAATGACATAACATCAAATTCACAATGTCTCATAATCATAATCAAAATAGCCAATAGTACAACGACCTAGATCACTTGCACACAAGTGTCCTCAAAGAATAAGTTCGGTCAATGCGTGCAAGAGCGAGATGTTACAACAACTTTAAATGTACTGAATTACCAACTGACACAATAGAAAGATTTGGAAACTAAGAAATTTGAGATTAATATATGCACCACTTTGAGACTTGTACATGCACCCATTCCACTCCCATACATGCACTCGTACCTGCACTAGTTCTGCACTTGTACATGCACATGTTACAACCATCCGCTAAACATGTGGAATGAAATTTCCTATTAAATTCATGTC
This sequence comes from Picea sitchensis, assembly GCA_010110895.2. Taxonomy (NCBI): domain Eukaryota; kingdom Viridiplantae; phylum Streptophyta; class Pinopsida; order Pinales; family Pinaceae; genus Picea; species Picea sitchensis. The sequence goes on from SNQJ01S0075886.1 coordinate 15,075, forward strand.
ATCGGCCCAAC
>SNQJ01S0075886.1:19901-33710 GCA_010110895.2 Picea sitchensis
ATATATATATATATATAATTTTCCCATCAAATTGACGATTTCAAAAATTAAGTGAACGCCATTAATGACTTGTAAATTTAAAAATTGCCCATATTTAATGATTAAAAATAGAAAAAAAAACTGGTAAATACCCATCAAATTTAACTATTGCTTATATATATATATAAACTTGCTTATTATAATAAATTTTAGTAGATTTCAAATATTCCAAAAATTTGGATGGTATGCAATCTAACTAAAAAGATAGTAACATTTAAAAAAACATAATAACATTGTTATTAAAATGAATGTCACATAATTGTGTAAAAATGTTTATATAAAAGATTTAGAAAAATCCTATTAAATTGTCTTCCACAACTAGGAAATTGTAATCAAATTATTACATGAAAGATATTCTAAATTTGAAATATAGATATTTTCATCATACAAGTTATAATTATTTTGTAATATAATGATAATGGAATGTAAAAAAAAACAATTTTAAATAAAATGAAAAACAATAATAAATATTTTTTGTTTTGTAATATATTGATAATGGAAGGTTAACAAATTCATTCTTTATTAAAATACAAAATAGTAATAAATATTTATAATTTTTTTAAATACAAAACACCACCACTCTAACATACACATATGTATACAAATGCATTATTTTTTATACAATAACCATGCCATGTAACCAAAAAAGTATTCTTTCTTTAAGTGAAAAAAATTATTATTTTTAACTAAAATGAGTAATTTTATTTGATAATTGAAACTAGTTGGGCCTAGGCCAAATCAACCATCATTACATGGGAACAAATTCCCGCTTAACTTAACTACAACTTGCCCCAATATTACAAAGTTTTTTGGTGAGGAGGAGCCAAATCTACGGGATGGGAATCCACAAGGGGGCTTCGTCATTTTTGCTGAATTCACCTAAGGTCAATAGACAAACCATACTCTCCTTTTCAAATGCTTCCTTGTTCGATCCACAAAGGATGTGGAAAAAGAGAGAGGAGGAGAAGTCCTGCAACACTTGTCGAAGCCTTTGCAATGTCTTATTGATCATTGGATTGATGAAGTGATCATTCGTATTTAAGATCTTAATCAGGATTTTAGAGTCTCCAAAAACTTGTATTTCTTTAATGCCATTTTCACACACTATCTGACAAGCTTTTAGCAGTCCGAGAATTTCAGCCTGGTTATTTGATCTCTGGCCAAGTCCCTAGCTGAAGTTGTTTTTTTGGGATCCATCCGAGGAATAAATCACTCCACGTGCTCTTGCGTTCCCTGGGTTTCCTTTGGAGGCACCATCGAAAAATACTGAGGCTATGCCTTGCCTCCTCCACCAAGCTTGAAAAATTGCATCCTTGTCTCACAAACGCCATCCTAGAGTGATAGAAGGGCATACATAGGTTATATTTATGTCTCGAAAAAGTGAATGTTCCAATACATTTATTTTCTTCAGGTAGGAGAGTATTTTTGTTCTTGAAGGGATGATTTGCCATTGATTCAAGAAGAAGATATTTTTCTTTAGCAACCACCATTGGGGGGGAAGGCAGAATGTTGTTGAAGATCTGATCGTTTCTGTCCAACCATAGTTTCCAACAGATGTACTTGGGGATGGACTGCCAAATTCTTTTCCAGATTTCACAGCTCTGTATCTCTTGAGGATAGTGCACCTTTCAGGAGGAGAATAAGTTAACCACTGAGATATGAATCAGGGTTGTGGCATTGAGGCCTTGAAGGGAGATATTCAATTTTTTTGGGGAAAAAGGATATTCCACAAACAGATGATTGATCATTTCCAGATCCTTACAACACATGGAGCATCTATGAGGACCGATAATGCCTCTTTTTTCCAGATTTTTGCCAGTCAAAACTTTCCTATGCATTAAAAATTAACAGAAGAAGTTTACTTTAGGAAGGACGAGAGGATTCCAGACCTACTTCCAGAGGATTTCTTATTCAATTGGAGATTGGGGGGATTGAAGAGAATAAAATCCTTGGGATATGGTGAAGAAATTGGACTTTCCCCAGCCCCATTTATTGGCAAGAGGAGGTGGACATAAGATAATCTCATCAACGTGGCTAGGAGGAGAGTTTTTTGTGTTTTTAAGTGATCTGGAACTCTCGAGAGGTCCCAAGTCTACCATCTCCCTGAAGCATCCCACAAAGAGATGTATGTCACTTTGATGAATCTGTGCTAAGATAGCCACTCACGGATTTCCTTAAAATCATTTGAAACGTTGAGGGGTGCATTGCCCATGATGTTGTCTTACCATAACATGGTTTTTTTCCAATTCCCTAGGATTCGATAAAGATTCTTTTGGAAGGAATCAAGTCCACAACGATAGAGATTCCATATCAAAGTTCCTTTGGGAATATTTTATGCCTGGAGGTTTCTCATAGAGGCACCAGTGAGGTATGAGGTATTTTTTCCTTAGGATTTTGCTTACAGGGTGATGACGATTTGCATAAATATTCTAAAGGATTTTGCCACCTAGTTCCAGGTTTGGAAGCTCAATATCTCTAACCTGTAAGCCACCTTCAGAATATGGGTGTTCGATAATTTCCCAATTGACCAAGTGGTGTTTATTTTGATTTCCTTTACCTACACGCCAGAGAAAGTATCGAATCATCTTTTAAATATGAGTCATGATCACCTTTGGGGACAAAAGGAAGGAGGTCTGGTAGATTGACAAGGAGGACAGGACCAATTTAATGAGGGTGAGTTTCCCAACATTGGTGAGTCACTATCCACCCCAAGCTGAGATTTTTTCTTTGAATTTACTTATAAATTCTATCCACAATGAAGACTTGTTGGAGCCTAGAGTTAGGGGGAGTCCTAGATATTTTATTTTTTCCTAAGAAGCATATCCTGAGAACCCTAGGTAAAGGGAAATTCGCTGAATGGTTTGTTGTTCTACATTCCACCCATACACTACACTTTTCCTTTTATTGATGAGCACTCCGGAGATACTGCAGAAGCTATGTAGATTTTTACTGAAGTTTTTTGCAATCTTTATGGAGGCTCCGCCCAGCATGAGGGAATCGTCTTGAAAAAGGGCATGATTGATTAGATCAAGGACCTTTGACAACCCAATGACTAGAACTGATCCAACCATATTTTCAGTGGTCAAATTCCTTCTTAAAGAATCTTCCATCAAGATGTACAGGAAGGGGGAAAGGGGGCAACCTTGCCTTAATCCCCTCGAAGCTTGAAAATAATTAGTCGGTCTTCCATTCACTAGGGGGGTATCCAAGTATTTTCAGTACAATATTTGATCAAATTAACAAAGTCAAGACAAAAAACAAAAGAGAGACGGACTTTATAAAGGAAGGAGAGTATTACCTGGTCAAAATAATTTTCCATGTCGAGATTTATCAACATCCCTTGCTCCTGTTGTTGATGACTGGAGTGCATGGCTTCTTGTACCTAAATTATATTGTCTAGAATATGTCTCCCTTTGACAAATCCACCTTGCATGGGGGAAATGAGATTATTTAGTAGAGGATTTATTCTATTTTCCAATAGCTTGGACAAAATTTTGTAAGAAGCATTATAGAGCGAGATAGGCCTGAATCTTTCGAAGGAGCTCAGATTAAATTCTCTGGGGATTAAAGATACGAAAGTGGAGTTAGTGTTGCCTCCCACTTTGGATTTTTGATGGAAAGATTTAATCATTCTCAACAAATCAGTCTTGATTATGTCCCAACATGTTCTGTAAAAATGGATTGAGAAACCATCTGGCCCTGGAGCTTTGTCAAGCTCCATGGATCAGATGAAATTGAAGATTTATTCTTCAGTAAATGGCTTCATGAGGACTACATTTTCATCCCTATTATCACTCCAGGAAACTCTCCTAGGTTGTATCTCAGAGATGCCTAGTAACTTAACTATTTTTTGTAATTATTTACTCAATAATGGATGTGGGGTTGGATCAAGATGAATATCTAAATCACTAGATTGTATCTTCAAGAAAATCTAGTTATATTCAAACAATACAAGGCCTTCCAGAGCTATTATCAGATAGGTTTGTAAATCAAATGGATAAGAAACCAATCAATTAACCAAAACATACATAAACAATATATATGATTGGTAAACAAACTAGCAATGGATGCTTATGATTCTTGTTTAATAATCAAAGGTAATATGACAGTTACCATAGGACATTTAAATAGAGACAAAGAAATAATTTCAACTCATAAGCATAGAATATAAGTGAAAAGAAAGTCTGACAATAAAAATGAAAGAAGCTTGCAGGCTGAGTATATTAAAGAAAGTGTCTGTATCACAATAACAGTAGAGTCTAGAACTCAAAGTTGAACCCTTCATTCCTCTAATATTTTTGGCTTTATAGCCTTTACAAATAGTTTCCAGATCCTAGGATACTGGATTGAATTTGCCAAAAATAGAAAGTTAATAACTGGCCCAAGAAAATAGGAAAAGATCCTATAAAATAGATCAATTCCTATTCTTGGGTGATCTTCATGTCCTTCATATTCTTCAACAGGTGTAGTAAGCCTTCCGAGGCTGATGGATTTTCATGAGATATGAGAGAAGTCAAAAATGATACCTGCTGACAATAAAACAGTTATTTCCCTGAAAATAACTAACCAATTTGACATTTCTGCCTTGTAGAGCATCTCCAAAATAAAAAAAGACTCTTGATAAGGATGCCTTTAATTATTATCTATCGATTGGAACTATTCCTGAGGCTTTTGGACGAGGAAAACTTGGATCTGTGCAAAAAATACTAACTTTCTTCCCTGTCAGTGCTTTCGGTAGTTAGAATAGACAAAATCTGGACCAATTAACTACCGAAAGCTCTGCTTTCGGTGGCTAATGAACAATCAAAATGTTCACCTAAGCCATCGAAAGTTTTTTCTTAGTGAAAATTATCAAAATTTCAAAATACCTTTTGTCTTAGCTCCAAAATGTTTTAGGGCTGATCTTCTCAGGCTTCTGCACCTTGCTCAACTTCTGGAATGACTGTAGGATTGTTGGTTTCCTGTGGTTCATTGCACTGAACTTCTACCTCTGCTAGGGTTTCAAGAGTAGCATCTATTTGAGACTCGTGTTTTGAGGACATATCTTGCGACCTTAAATCCCTAACCTTTTTCTTCAAGTCCCTAGCTACTCTCCATAAGCTGTTGTAATATTTTACAATCTTCTCCTTCTTTTTATTTTCCTTTATGCTTTCATGTGCTAATCTTTCAAAGGATGATTTGCTTTATGCAAAATTATTAGACAAGGTTTCATATCTGGTTTTAATTACCCTTTATAGCACTTCTTGTTGAGCTAACTTCTTTTTAAGTTTCCTAATTTCCTTTGATTTACTCTGCTTCAGTTTTTTGCTAGATGAGGCATTTGCAACTTGTAGTTCTTGTTCTTCTTTGGGTGTAGGTGATGGAAGATCTTCATACCTTGTTGTGAATACATCTACATATACTACATATTCATGCCCTATTTCAATCTGATGCTCTTCATGCTCTGTTTCAACTTGGTGCTCTTCATCCTCCGAGTCTGTGTAGGGAAGATTAAGAATTCTCTTGTTCACTAGGGGTTCTTCAACCTTCTCTATCTCACAGCTGAAGTTTAGTTTATTCTTAGTTTTATTAGGCTTAGAAGAAGGAGAGGGTTGATTAAATGGAACTATAGAGATAGCTCTCCTCCTCCTCTTTCCATTTCTAGGAGTAGAAGACTTATTGGAAGAAGGAATCTTCTTACCCTTTGGCCTTACATCTGTCTGAAAATCATTCCAGAAAAAGAAGTAATTCCATTCTTTTCTTCTTATTTTCAACAGCTCATAAACCAAGAGTTTAATCAAACCATGGTGGGATAAACTACCTGCAACATTATTGGGCTTAGCCTTGACCTGATGAGCCAATTTAGATAAGCTTTTGTGCAGATAATAAGTCATATTGAGTGGGTTTCTACCAGTGAAATGGTTCATGAGTTTGAAATGGTAAATCATCACCCTATTATATCTACCTACACAAGTTATATAAACACGAATGGATTTTAATAACTATTTCCATTTCTCTTCAAGGAAAGACATAGGAATGCCATTCTTCCATACCAAACAATTGTGTTCTGGTTTCAAGTAGGACCTAAATTCAACATTATTTGTGACAATGGTTTTGAACCAGTTTTCTCCAGTCCTAGGAAGCTCGGTCACCTCATCTATGAGGGCTTCATCCACCTGGAATTCATCTTGACCGATGACTGCTTTCCTTCTATCGAAAGTCAGGGCAAAAGCTTCTGCCACCTGCTGGTGAGAGCTCTGTAATGTTTTACAAAAATTGTAGCAACCTGTGTCCCTGAAAAGTTGGCATACCTCCTGGTGTGATTCCAAGTAACTACTATCGTCTAGCTCCTTCCTCAGAGTTGATCCTCCTTTCTTCATCTGTCGCAATGTTCCTGTACACTTGCAATTGGAAAATCAGTTTTTGGGGGAAAATTACACAGTGTAGACTTAGGAAGCCTTGGCTCGGCTGTAACAGGGAAAAGAAGTATGAGGCATTCATTAGAACATGGCGTTGATTACAAGGGATGCGAAAGAGTGGCGTAAGATTTGAAACAATCATGGTTGGTGACTATAATGATGGGAAGTATGTAACCTTGTGGTTTGATGAAACAACAATTTTGAAAATATTTGATATATCATGCAGAGATAAGCTCCAAGTATTTAAATGGTTTTCCTCTTGTCTTTTTGGCAGCCAATTGCAATTATAAAACCTCAATCTCGATGGTTTAGGCGTGTGAAAGGATGTGCTGATTCGTCCCATGCTCCTGCGATTTTGGTGGATAAAATAGCCCTAAAATTCTTGTTTAAGCTACCGAAAGCTAAGGCTTTCGGTAGCTAAGAAGCACTTTTGAAGAAGCGCCTAAGCCACTGAAACCTGAAATTTGAATTTTTTGAAATGAAAACAAAACCAAATGTTTTTTTTCAACTTTATTACATGCATAAAGCTCTAATAAATGAGCTTTAAAAATTTAGAAATGTATTTTATGAATGACATCCTATCACCTAAAATAAAACAACTTGATTAATTTATTTGAGGAGATAACACTGGCTCCTATTGGGGGTGAAAGCCTCCCTGTGAGGATTCAAGAACCACATAACCAATGCCTTTCCTGTAAGACAAAAATTCAAACCTATCTACTAGTGTTTCCATTGGGCATGGAGTTATTTAAAAAANTTTACCATGGTAAGGCTTTGAAGACTTAGATAAAATAGAGTTTCAGAAAACACCCATTTACTAGGCCACCAAACATTTCTTCACCTTCCAGACTTTGTAGAATGAAAGTGTTGGTATGTTGTACTTGAGTTATCATGAAAGAACTGGTCCACAAAGAGTCAAACTTTCCATGCTTTCCTTTATCTTGTCTGAGAGCATCCCATTTTAGAACCCAATCACCAACCTGAAAGTTGTCCACATTTTCCTTTCTGTCAAAAGTATCCTTGATCCTCTTTTGATGAACTTCTGATTTGTCCACCAACTGTTCTCTAACTTGCTGCAATTCTACCAAGTCAAACATTCTTCTCACCATATCATTTGATTCAGTTTGTTCTTCCAGAAAGAACTTAGCCACTGGTAGAACTAGCTGAATAGGGAAAATGACATCAGTTCCATAAACCAGTTTAAAAGGACAAGTCCATATATATTTCTTGTTGCTCACTCTCTCAACTCGAAGAGCAAACTTTAGTTTAGAATCTTATCTCTTTTGATTCTCCTCCAACATCTTTCTGATGATTCTGACTAGACTCTTATTGGATGACTCAGTAAGGCCATTGCCTCGAGAGTAGTAGGAGGTAGAGTGTACCAATTGAATGCCCATTGACTTACACATGTCAACCAATGCATCATCTTTAAAGGATGTTGCATTATTTGTCACTAGCCTTTTTGGGCAGCCAAATCTGATCAGGATGTTTTCATAGAGAAACTTCATGACAACTTGATGAGTGGCATTTATAGCGGGTATTGCCTCTATCCACTTGGTAAAATAGTCAGTGGCTACCAATATCCACTTATGGTAGCCACTAGATGAAGGATTAATATCACCTATGAAATCTAAGCCCCACTGCTGAAAGGGACCATTCACTACAATAGATCTTAGGGGTAGATATTTGAGTTGCTACTTCCCTGCGAATCTTTGGCACTCATAACAAGATTTCACAATGGCGCACACATTTGAAAAAAGAAAAGGCCAATAGTACCCATCCCTTAGGATATTATGAGCTGTGGTCTTCCAGTAATAATGGCCTCCACAAATACTTGAATGGAACTGATGCATGACTTTAGCTGACTCATCTTTGTCGAAACATCTCAACAGTAAACCAAAAGGATCTTTCCAATACAAAATATTATCATTAATGCATAATTTAATTTCTCTGAGCTTAAGAGATCGGGCTTGAGTCATGCTAGGTTCAGGGGAAACCTCCAACTTCTGTAAAAAATGAACAATACCTGAATACCACTCACATGAAGACAAATTCTCAGCCAACTTCTAGCTGTCATGCTACTCTTCTGTTGCTACCTCTATCTGCAAACTTGTTGAACTTACCTCAATGAAATTTATGCCTAAAAGATCACAATTCTCTTCTTTCATGAGCTTGGAAAGGCCTTGGCCTTTTACCAGCTTGGTGGGCTTCACTTCTATGTCAAACTCAATCATCTTTGCGATCCATTTGGCTCTCTTTCCATCAATATTAGGATGGGTCAAGACATCCTTCACAAAGGTTGAAGGAACATAGGAAACAACCTTTTCATGGAGGATATAAATTTTGAAAGATTTTAATGACTTAATGAGAGCATAGGCTTGTTTTTCTATAGGATCATACCTTAGTTCAACATCCCTGAGTGATTTGCTGAAGAAAGCCACCGGGTGATCAAGACTTTCATCATATTTCTATAACAAGACTTTTGCCACTATGTCATAGGAAGAAAAAGAGAAAATATAGAAGTTCTTGGTGTAATCTAGACTGATTAGAGTAGGAGATTCCATGATAGCCTGCTTGATATCCTAGGATGAACTTCTCACACTGTTCGTCCATTTGATCTCTGATCCCTTTTTCAGCATAGAGGTTATATTTTTCACTAACTCGACAAAAATAGGAATAAACCTTTTGACAAAATTTATCTTACAAGCAGGGATTGGATATCCTTCTTTGAACTTGGTATGGACAACTTTTGAATTGCTTCAACCCGATATGGGTCAATTTTCACTCCCTTTGCTAAAACAATATGGCCTAGGAGCTTACCCCTCTTGAGAGAAAATTGAGACTTTTTTGGGTTCAGCGAAATCCTGAACTGTCTGCATTTCAAAAATACTCTTTTCAGATGCTCTTCATGACTGCTAGAATAAAATGTGATATCATCAAGATAGATGAGGAAAAACTTGTCCTTCTCTCCCACAAAGGCTATGTCCATGGCCCTCTGAAAGGTGGCCCCGACATTCATTAGCCTGAATGGCATCTTGGTGTACATGAAGGTACCCCAAGGAGTAGTAAAGGAAGTTTTTTCTTGGTTATCAGGGTGTACAGAAACCTGGTTATAGCTTGAGAAGCCATCTAGGAAAGACATAACATTAGCTCCTGAAAATCTCTGCAGCAAGTGCTCCATATTGGGTAGGGGATAGTTGTCTTTCTTGGAGCATTTATTTAGGTTTCTAAAATCAACGCATAACCTGATCTCGCCATTTTTCTTCCTCACTATCACTAGATTTGCAACCCATTTAGAGTATCTCAGTGGAATTATGATTTTGGCATCGAGGAACTTTTTTATTTCTTTTTCAATTACAAGCAATAAGAGAGGACTGATAGGTCTCAACTTTTGTTTGAATGGGATGGTGTCTTTCTCTAGGGGAATCTTATGTTGAATGACATCAGTATTATAGGTTTTCAGATCATTGTATTTCCAGGTGAATACATCAAAAAATTCCTTCATAAGGCTCCAATATTCTGACCTATGATCAACAATTAACTCAGTGGACAGATTTATGAATTTAGGATGACTTTGGCTTCCTATATTTTGCTCATGGACAACAAGATCCTTCTCCTTCTTATCAGGTTTGTTGGGGACACCATTTTGGTCAATAAGCTTCTCAAGAGGCACCAAACCCCGAGGTATGTATTTGCTAGGAAGTTGAACAATATCGTGTTGACCCATTTTTCTCTTCAACTTAGGCTTTTTGGATTCCTCTACATTTTGATTTTCCTAGTCAATATGCATATCAGAAAATTCATCTACGACCTAGAGAAATCTACTAATCTCATCATCATCTTCAGAGACTTTGCAATACTTGACATTGTCAGGTAAGGATGGTCTGTATTTGACTTGGATTTCATAGTTTAGTCTAGGAGGCATGGGAGGAATGAGCATACTAGCCGAGACAACAAGGGAATCAACTAGGTGATTCATAGCTTTAGGTATATAAGAAATATCAAAAATGGAAAAAGAGTCCCTGAGTTTCCATACCTCATCTTTGTAAGATTTCAACCTGACATGTTTTGCTTGGAAAGTATTGTTCACTTGATGTATGATGATATATTCATCTCCAAACACCTTTGGACCTTTGATTCCCATCTCCTTAGCAGTATTTAATCCCAACAACAAAGCCTCATACTCTACTATATTGTTAGTAGTCTTGAAATCAAGTTTAAAAGACAAATGAATAGTCTCCTTTGAAGGAGAAATCAAAACTACACCTGCACCTGCTGAGTCTTTGGTACTGGAACCATCAAAGAACATGCTCCAGATGGGAGTACTCTCTCCATCAGACTGTTGATAAGTAGGCTTTGTGAGCTGCAAAGGAGCTGGCTGAGAATCATCTATTTGCAGAATGCATGCCCCAAAGTCTGTGTCCAATGCATAGATAGGATGGTTTACATAATTCTTCTCATCACTAATGATGTATGAAATATGATTCTCTCTGTAAAGTCTCTTTACCTCTCCTCCAAACACCAGGACTGTGGCATACGAAAGATCCATCTACAGGGTACCACCTAGACGTTTGCTCCAAGAACGTGAAAAGAGGAGGTCAAACTTGGGTGGGATATTAGCCACTACAACATCCATTACCATGCTTCTCAATGGCAACTGGGAAATGTTTATGACAAGGTATTTTATGAGGCTGAGGCATCTGACTTTCCTAGATTTGAAAGAGAAGATATCATGGTAAGGTTTTGTGATGTCAAGCCCAATCTCATCCATCACTACTATAGGCATAAGATTATGTGATGCTCCCGAGTCAAGCAAGCAGTTGTGAAGGACCTTGTCATGGATATTTAGGGATATGTAGAAGAGTGGACAAGAATCATATTGGTTCTCCACCATAGGTCCTATAGTCACCGTGGGCTTATCATCTTGAATTTTTACATAATCAAAAACTATGGGAGTCTTTGGTTGAAGGGACTTCAGGATAGAAGACTTGAATATATCATTCTTCATAAGTTCAGTTAATGGCATAGGTATTTTTACCTTATGAATTTATGATTCGAAATTAAATGAATATGATATTTTGTCGGAAGGTCTTACCTCATTAAAGGGAGCTCTGAGGGACAATTGATCTCTATCTTGGGGCTGCAATGGCTTCTACTATTGTTTTGCAGGAGTGGACATCTGTTTTGCAAGAACAACAGGCTTCTTTGGCAGCAACATCTTTCTTATTTCCGGGGGTAGAAAGCAATGGCTTTGAAACAATAGTCTTGGATCTTAAATTATAACCTTGTTGATCATATGTCTGATAGAAAGATTCTTCAATGCTTTCCTCATTAATCTGTTCATTCATGAGGGCCTCCTCATAATCTGTTTGTGTCAAGAAGGAGGAATCAACATCATCCTCAAAGAAATTGATGTCATCTTCTTCTTCAACTTCACCATGAGATAGCTCATGCTCTTGTTCCAACACAACATTTTGAAAAGGGGCCCTGATCCTTTGGTCTTTAGGTGCATTCTTATCTCTTTGAAGGATCTGGACATGCTGGTTGTTCCTTATGTAAGCGAATGCATTAGGGTTCCTAGGAGCATAGGAATTAGGCTCTCTACCTCTTGTTGGTTGCTGACCCTAAATTTTCAGTCTTGACATCTCCGAGTTCAAGAAATCCAACATATTGGCCATCTTTTCCATTTTGGTATTTGAAGAAGAAGGAGGATCAACAAATGACTTCTTTCTCTCAAACTTACCTTTAAGTTTCTGGGATGCCAAGATGTTAGATTCAACCTCAAGAGAATCATCTTGCATTAATGTGAGTGTGGTTGACCTTCTTTCTCTAAGGATCAAGTAGAATTATGGATCAAAGGTAGAAGAGTAAGTAATCTTTGTTGATGTGTCATTTGGCTTGATCTTTGCAGGGATCTTGCCAAACATTTTATTGAATCTTTTGGTGAATTCTGAGACAGATTCGCCATTTTCTCTTTTTAGATTTCCAAATTCAGTCATATAATACAAAATGTCTCTTCTTTCTCCTCAATGTTTCAAAAACACTTCATCTAATTGATCAATACATTTCACTGAATTAGATGGTAGTTCCTTGAACCACTTCCTAGATTGACCATCCAAGCTTTGCACAAATACTCTGGTCCAAACATCTTCCTCAGAAATGTTAATGTTCTTAGCATAGGCATAGAAAGCCTCTATGTTCTCTTCAACAATGTAATCTCTAGATCTAGTAAACTTGGGCATGTACTTCTGATAATATCATGTTGGCATGGATGACAAAGGATTGGGCAAAACAAGAGGAAGATACCTATTTTCTAAGATATGTTCCATTTTTGTCAAAGGAGAAGCCATGGAAATCTTATGGGTTGATGCAGAGGAATATGTTTCTATAGATGATGACTGAGATGGAATAGGTGTGACTATGGACAATGATGGTGGTTTTACTTCACTAAGGAATGAAGTGGAAGCACTGGTAGAATGACTACCCTGGAATGTGGTTTCTTCAAAATCTGAACAAGGTGGGAAATAAGAATCTTTGTAAAACTGGCCAAGCAACAAGGCCAAGTTTTCCTCACGCTTAGAGAAAAGGTCTTGTAAAATATCTTCAAGAACAAGCAAACTGGTATGGGTATAGAAAAAAAAAATTCTAGGCTCAGTTTGTGAAGAATTCAAGGAAGAGGAAGAGTCATCTTCTTGGATAGATTCTGCAACTTATTTTCCTAAGTCAAATATAGTAATATGCTCAGAAATAGGATCTATAACATTAGAAGAAATTGAAGGCTCATCACCCTTCAAGCTTTCTGACTCAATTGCAATTTTATGAGAACTAGAAGTTTCAACATAAGTGGATTCGACAAGAGGTTCTCTAGATACAAATGAAGAAGTGCTTCTTGAAATACTTGGTCTAGATGCTCTTGTAGATATGGAAGTTTGTCTTTGCAGTGATTTTTCACTTCTTATGATCTTATCAGGGTCTGAAATTGGTGTTTCCAGTGACTTTTCTTGATTTTCTCTGGTATGAGCCCTTCTCGGAGCCACTGCATTCCAATGGATTTTCCAGATAGATGATTACAACCAAAATAGTGTTGGAAATACTAAAACAACTGAGAGGGGGGGTGAATCAGTTGTATGCGAGCTTAAACAATTTTTATACCTTTTAAAACATTATTAATCTTTCTTCATGTGTCATCAACAACATACACCATATGGACAGTAAAAGTAAATATCATCAGTCACACATAAAATACACACAGAGACATGTTTTCACGAGGAAACCCATAAAGGGAGAAAACCTCTTCTTCTTCGAAATGATAGGAAGTCTTTTTCTGTTCTGTACATCATTTACATTGAGTTGGTGCTCAATTGTAAATGAT
>SNQJ01S0075886.1:36917-47806 GCA_010110895.2 Picea sitchensis
ACCGTCGTGAGTTGGATCAATGGTCTAGATCTCATGTTGATCTGACGGTGCAGATTCAGTCGGGATTTCACATATCGCGAAATCGGGATTTTCGATGCATTGTATTCTTCGCATATTGAAACCCCGATCCCCAAAACTCCGATGAAGCCTCCTGTCTACAAGTGGATGGTCCCGATCTCTGCTTGATTTAACGGCTGCGATTAAATCACGAAATCGCATATCGCGATTTCGGTGTTTTCGTTGTCGAGTGAACTGGACATTTCAAAGTCCCGATCCCCGAATCTCCGATGACTTATCTCCCTCGCAAATTCTGCAAATCGGACGGTAGGCGGCCTTTCGGGAAACTTGAATGGGATCGAACGGTCACTGGATCGCTGTCTTCCTTCTTCTCTGCAAACTCTTGCTGCGCGTGTTTTCTTCAAGGCTGTTCCTCCTGAGCTTTTTACGTTCGAATCCCCAAGGGGTTTTATCCTTCATATCCTACCATCTCCGTTGTTTCCATCAATGACAACAACCATCAACACGCATTCGTTGTTTGTTCAATATTTGCCAACAAATAGTGTCCGCACTTTGTCTATCATCAAAGTTGGATCTATGTAATTTCCCAAGGAAGCTAATATTCAATCTCCATTCCCCGACAACGACGCCAATTTGTTATCACTCCAGGAAACTCTCCTAGGTTGTATCTCGGAGATGCCTGGTAACTTAACTATTTTTTGTAATTACTTACTCAATAATGGGCGTGGGGTTGGATCAAGATGAATATCTAAATGACTGGATTATATCTTCAAGATAGTCTAGTTATATTCAAATAGTACAAGGCCTTCAAGAGCTATTATCAAATAGGTTTGTAAATCAAATGAATAAGAAACCAATCAATTAACTAGAACATACATAAACAATATATATGATGGGTCAAAAGAATAGCAGTGGATGCTTATGATTCTTGTTTAATAATCAAAGGTAAGATGACAGTTACCATAGGACATTTAAACAGAGACAAAGAAATAATTTCAACTCATAGGCATAGAATAGAAGTGAAAACAAATTCTGACAATAACAATGAAAGAAGATTGCAGGCTAAGTATATTAAAGAAAGTGTATGTATCACAATAAAAGTAGATTCTAGAAATCAAAGTCTAACCCTTCATTCCTCTAATATTTTTGGCTTTATAGCCTTTACAAACAGTTTCCAGATCCTAGGATACTAGATTGCATTTGCCAAAAATAGAAAGTCAATAATTGGCCCAAGAAAATAGGAAAAGATCCTATAAAATAGATCAATTCCTATTCTTAGGTGATCTTCATGTCCTTCAGATTCTTTGATAGGTGTAGTAAGCCTTCTCAGGCTGATGGATTTTCATGAGATATGAGAGAAGTAAAAAATGACACCTGTTGACAATAAAACAATTCTTTCCCTGAAATTAGCTAACCAATTTGACCTTTCTGCCTTGTAGAGCATCTCCAAAATCAAAATAGACTCTTGATAAGGATGTCTTTAATTATTATCTATCGATTGGAACTATTCCTGAGGCTTTTGGACAAGGAAAACCTGGATCTGTGCAAAAATACTAACTTTTTTCCCTGTAAGTTCTTTCGGTAGTTAGAATAGACAAAATCTGGACCAATTAGCTACTGAAAGCTCTGCTTTTGGTGGCTAATGAACAATCGAAATGTTTTCCTAAGCCACCGAAAGTTCTGCCTTAGTGAAAATGATCAAAATTTCAAAATACCTTTTGTCTTAGCTCCAAAATGCCTTAGGGCTGATCTTCTCAGGCTTCTACACCTTGCTCAACTTCTGGAATGACTTTAGAATTGTTGGCTACCTGTGGTTCATTGCATTGAACTGCTACCTCTCCTAGCGTTTCAAGAGTATCATGTGTTTGAGACTAGTGTTTTGAGGACATATATTGCAAACTTAAAGCCCTGGCCTTTTTTTTCAAGTCCCTAACTACTCTCCATAAGCTGTTGTAATCTTTTACAATCTTCTCCTTCTTTTTCTTTTCCTTTATGATTTCATGTGATAATATTTCTAAGGATGAGTTTCTTTCTCCAAAATTCTTACACAAGGTTTCATATCTGGTTTTAATTACCCTTTCTAGCACTTCTTTTTGAGCTAACTTCTTTTTAAGTTTCCTGATTTCCTTTGATTTACTCTGCTTCACTTTTTTGCTAGATGAGGCATCTGCAACTTGTAGTTCTTGTTCTTCTTTGGGTGTAGGTGATGGAAGATATTCATACCTTGTTGTGAATACATCTACATATACTGCATCTTCATGCCCTATTTCAATCTGATGCTCTGCATGCTCTGTTTCAACCTGGTGCTCTTCATCCTCCGAGTCTGTGTAGGGAAGATTAAGAATTCTCTTGTTCACTGGGGGTTCTTCAGCCTTCTCTGTCTCATTTTTGAAGTTTATTTTATTATTAGTTTTATTAGGCTTAGACAAAGGAGAGGGATGATTAAATGGAACTAGAAAGATAGCTCTCCTCCTCCTCTTTCCACTTCTAGGAGTATAAGACTTCTTGGAAGAAGGACTCTTCTTACCCTCTGGCTGTACATCAGTCTGAAAATCATTCCAGAACAAGAAGTAATTCCATTCTTTGCTTCAGAGTTTAATCAAACCATGGTGGGATAACCTACCTGCAACCTTATTTGGCTTAGCCTTGTCCGGATGAGCCATCTTAGATAAGATTTGGTGGAGATAATAAGGCAGATTGAGTGGGTTTCTACCAGTGAAATGGTTCATGAGTTTGAAATGGTAAATCATCACCCTATTATATCTACCTTCACAAGTTATATAAAAAAGAATGGATTTTAATAACTATTGGTATTTCTCTTCAAGGAAAGACATAGGAATGTCTTTCTTCCATACCAAACACTTGTGTTTTGGTTTCAAGTAGGACCTAAATTCAACATTCTTTGTGACAATGGTTTTGAACCTGTTTTCTGTAGTCCTAGGAAGCTCGATCACCTTATCTATGAGGGCTTCATCCACCTGGAATTCATCTTGACCGATGACTACTTTCCTTCCATCGAAAGTCAGGGAAAAATATTCTTCCACCTGTTGGTGAGAGCTCTGTAATGTTTTACAAAAATTGTAGCAACCTGCGTCCCTGAAAAGTTGGCATACCTATGGGTGCGATTCCAAGTAACTAATATAGTCTAGCTTCTTCCTTGTTGATCCTCCTTTCTTCATCTGTCATAATGTTCCTGTACACCTGCAATTGGAAAATCGGGTTTTGGGGGAAAATTACACAACGTAGACTTAGGAAGATTTGGCTCAGCTGTGACAGGGACGAGAAGTATGAGGCATTCATTAGAATGTGGTGCTGATTACAAGGTATGCAAAAGAGCGGCTTAATACTTGAAGCAATCATGGTTGGTGACTATAATGATGGGAAGTACGTAACCATGTGGTTTGATGAAACAACAATTTTGAAAAGATTCGATATATCATGCAGAGATCAGCTCCAAGTCTTTAAACGGTTTTCCTCTTCTATTTTCGGCAGCCAATTGCAATTATAAAACGTCAATCCCGACAGTTTAGGTGTTTGAAAGGAGGTGTTGTCTCCTCCTACGCTCCTGTGATTTCGATGGCTAAAATAGCCCTGAAATTATTGTTTAAGTTGTTGAAAGATAAGGCTTTCGGTAGCTAAGAAGCAATTTTGAAGAAGCGCCTAAGCCACTGAAACTTGAGATTTGACTTTTTTGAAATGAAAACGAAACCAAATGTTTTTTTTAAAACTTTATTACATGCATAAAGCTTTAAAAAATGATGCTTAAAAATTTAGAAATGTATTTTTTGAATGACATCCTATCACCTAAAATAAAACAACTTGATTAATTTATTTGAGGAGATAACACTGGCTCCTATTGGGGGTGAAAGCCTCCCTATGAGGTTTCAAGAACCATAGAACCAATGCTTTTCCTGTAAGACAAAAAATCAAACCTATCTACTAGTGTTTCCATTGGGCATGGATTTATTTTGCAAAAAAAAACAAAACTGAAAATAAAATTTACCATGGTAAGGTTTTGAAGCCTTAGATAAAATAGAGTTTCAGAAAATGCCCATTTACTGGGCCACCAAACATTTCGTCACCTTTCAGACTTTGCAGAATGAAAGTGTGGTTATGTTGTACTTGAGTTATCATGAAAGGACCGGTCCACAAAGAGTCAAACTTACCATGCTTCCCTTTATCGTGTCTGAGAGCATCCCATTTCAGAACCCAGTCATCAACCTGAAATTTGTCCACCTTTGCCTTTTTGTCAAAAGTATCCTTGATCCTCTTTTGATGAGCTTCTGATTTGTCCACCAATTGTTCTCTGTCTTGTTGCAATTCTACCAAGTCAGGCATTCTTCTCACTATATCATTTGATTCAGTTTGTTCTTCCTGAAAGAACTTAGCCACTGGTAGAACTAGCTGAATAGGGAAAATGACATCAGTGCCATAAACTAGTTTGAAAGGAGAATCCCCTATAGATATCTTGTTGGTCACTCTATCAGCCCAAAGAGTAAACTTTAGTTTAGAATCCTAGCTCTTTTGATTCTCCTCCAACAACTTTCTGATGATTCTGACTAGACTCTTATTGGATGAGTCGGCAAGGCCATTGCCTTGAGGGTAGTAGGAGGTAGAGTGTACTAATTGAATGCCCATTGAATTACACATGTCAACCAATGCATCATCTTTAAAGCCTGCTGCATTATCTATCACTAGCCTTTTTGGGCAGCCAAATATGATCAGGATGTTTTCATAGAGAAACTTCATGATGAATTGATGAGTGGAATTTCTAGTGGGGATTGCCTCTATCCACTTAGTAAAATAGTCAGTGGCTACCCAGATCCACTTATGCTGGCCACTAGATGAAGGATTAATATTGCCTATGAAATCTAAGCCTCACTATTGAAAGGTACCATTCACTACAATAGGTCTCAGGGGCAGATATTTGAGTTGTTGCTTCCTTGTGAATCTTTGGCACTTATCACAAGATTTCACAAAGGTGCACACATCTGAAAAAAGAAAAGGCCAATAGTAGCCACCCCTTAGGATCTTATGAGCTGTGGTATTCCAATAATGATGGCCTCCACAAATACTTGAATTGAAATATGCATGACTTCAACTGACTCGTCTTTGTCCAAACATATCAACAGTAAACCAGAAGGATCTTTCCAATACAAAAGATTATCATTAATGCATAATTTAATTGCTCTGAGCTTAAGAGCTCGGACTTGAGTCATTTTAAGTTTAGGAGAAATCTCCAACTTCTACAAAAAATGAACAATACCTAAATACCACTCGCATGAAGACAAATTCTCAGCCACCTTCTGTCTGTCATGCTGCTCTTCTTCTACTACCTTTGTCTGCAAACTTGTTGAACTTACCCCAATGAAATTTATGCCTAAAAGATCACAATTCTCTTCTGTCATGAGCTTGGCAAGGCCTTGGCCTTTTACCAGCTTGGTGGGCTTCACTTCTATGTCAAACTCAATCATCTTTGAGATCCATTTGGCTCTCTTTCCATCAATATTAGGCTGGGTCAAGACATCCTTCACAGAGGCTGAAGGAACATAGGCAACAACCTTTGCATGGAGGATATAAATTCTGAAAGAGTTTAATGACTTAATGAGAGAATAGGCTTGTTTTTCTATAGGATCATACCTTAGTTCAACATCCCTGAGTGATTTGTTGAATAAATACACTGGGTGATCAAGACTTTCATCATCTTTCTGTAATAAGATTGTTGCCACTGTGTCATAGGAAGAAAAAGAGAAAATATAGAAGTTCTTGGTGTAATCTATACTGATTAGAGTAGGAGAATCCATGATAGCCTTCTTGATATCCTAGAATGAACTTCTCGCACTGTCTATCCATTTGATATCAGATCCCTTTTTCAGCATAGAGGTTATATGTTTCACTAACTCGAAAAAATTAGGAATAAACCTTCTCACAAAATTTATCTTACTGAGAAGGGATTGGATATCCTTCTTTAACCTTGGTATGGACAACTTCTAAACTACTTCAATCTGAGCTAGATCAATTTTCACTCCCTCTGCTGAAACAATGTGGCCTAGGAGCTTACCCTTCTTGAGAGAAAATTGAGACTTTTTTGGGTTCAACAAAATCCTGAACTGTCTGCATTTCAAAAATACTCTTTTCAGATGCTTCATATGCTCTTCATGACTGCTGGAATAAACTATGATATCATCAAGACAGATGAGGACAAACTTGTCCTTCTCTCCCACAAAGGCTATGTCCATGGCCCTCTGAAAGGTTGCACCAACATTCATTAGCCCGAATGGCATATTGGCGTACATGAAGGTACCCCTAGGAGTAGTAAAGGCAGTTTTTCTCGATCATCAGGGTGTACAGAAACCTGGTTATAGCCTAAGAAGTCATCTAGGAAAGACTTGACACTAGCTCCTGAAAAATCTCTGCAGCAAGTGCTCCATCTTGGGTAGGGGATAGTTGTCTTTCTTGGAGCATTTATTTAGGTTTCTAAAATCAATGCATAACCTGATCTCACCATTTTTCTTCCTCACTATCACTAGATTTGCAACCCATTTAGAGTATCTCAGTGGAATTATGATTTTGGCATCGAGGAGCTTTTTGATTACTTTTTCGATTACAGGAAATAAGAGAGGACTGATAGGTCTCAAATTATGTTTGAATGGGATGGTGTCTTTCTCCAGGGGAATCTTACGTTGAATGACATCAGTATTATAGGTGTTCAGATCACTGTATTTCGAGGCGAATACATCAGCAAATTCCTTCATAAGGCTGCAATATTCCAACCTCTGATCAACAATTAACTCAGTGGATAGATTTATGAATTTAGGATGACTTTGGCTTCCTATATTATGCTCATGGACATCAGGATCCTTCTCCTTCTTATCAGGTTTGTAGGGGACATCATTTTGGTCAAAAATATTCTCAAGAGGCACCAAACCCCGAGGTATATAATTGTTGGGCAGCTGAACAATATCGTGGTGACCCATTTTTCTCTTCAACTTAGGATTTTTGTATTCCTCTACCTTTTGATTTTCCTGGTCAATATGCATATCAGAAGATTACACAGTGTAGACTTAGGAAGCCTTGGCTCGGTTGTGATAGGGATGAGAAATATGAGGCATTCATTAGAACATGGTGTTGATTACAAGGGATGTGAAAGAGTAGCTTAAGATTTGAAAAAATCATGGTTGGTGACTGTAATGATGGGAAATACGTAACCATGTGGTTTGATGAAACAACGATTTTGAAAAGATTCGATATATCATGTAGAGATTAGCTCCAAGTCTTTAAACGATTTTCCTCCTATCTTTTTGGCTGCCAATTGCAATTACAAAACCTCAATCCCGACGGTTTAGGCATGTGAAAGGACGTGCTGACTCCTCCCATGCTCCCGCGATTTTGGTGGCTAAAATAGCTCTGAAATTATTGTTTAAGCTGCCGAAAGCTAAGGCTTTCGGTAGCTAAGAAGCACTTTTGAAGAAGCTCCTAAGCCACTGAAACTTGAGATTTGACTTTTTTGAAATGAAAATGAAACCAAATGTTTTTTGTAAACTTTATTACATGCATAAAGCTCTCAAAAATGAACTTTAAAAATTTAGAAATGTATTTTTTGAATGACATCCTATCACCTAAAATAAAACAACTTGATTAATTTATTTGAGGAGATAACAATCCCTACTAACAAGAGAGGGAATGTGTGAGAGGAATTCCGAGGTGGCCTCTTCACAGTCAGAGCCTTCTTCTTTGTAAAGGTTCTTAAAGTGTATTTCTTTTGCAACTTTGAGTTGATCAAAACCTTTGTATATCGATCCATCTGTGGAGGCAATTTCAGATATGTGATTTTGGGAAAGGCAGGCTCTGAAATGCCAATGAAAGTAGGAGGTGTTTTGGTCTCCAACTTTTAGCCACAATCTTTGAGAATTAAGCCTCCAATACTCTTATTCATGGAGAAAAGAACAAAAACTTTTTCTTTGGGCAGCTTGTTCTTTCTCTAAATCTAAGTTGTAGATGTCCTTGATCTCCATTTCCAATTGAAAATCAGATAACTGTTGAAGAATCTCTTGTCTGAGACTAGAGGGGGTGTTAATGGGATTTTTGACTCAAGCTTTCAAAGCATGTTTTATTGCCTTTAGTATCTGCTCCCACACAAAGCTTGGAGATCCTGTAACTGGAGAGGACCAAGATGAATGGATAGTTTCTAGAAAACCCTCCTTATCTATACAAAGTGATTTGCAACATAAAGGAATTGGGCCCTTCCTCTTCTTCCAAATTCAAGAGGATAGGTTTGTGGTAGGATGTCAATTTTGGGAGAATCTTGGAGGAGATTAACCTTCTTTTTTGCAGGAAAAGGCTCTAAGTTAAGAACCTATCCAAGAGAACTGAGATGTGATCAGACCCGACTCTATTATTTTTCTAGGTGTAGAGTCCTTTCGATGGATTGAAGTCAAGGAGATCCCACTGATGAACTAGATCCTCAATGAAGGCGAGCATTTGGTCCCTACCACTATTGCCTCCTCTCTTTTCTTTTGGTTCGAATAATAAGTTTATATCTCCAACTAGAATAATATTTGAAGGAGGGAAGATCTCTAAAAAGTCTGCTAAAGATTGCCAGCAATCTTTTTTCTCGGAATATAGGACAAGCACATAAATATTGAAGAGTGAGAGAGAAATCTTACTTGAAGTGTGTCGGAGTTCGGTGAAAATCCAATGTTGAGTCTCGAAAGAGATTTCTAAGTGAAAATTATCCTTCACCCATAGAGTCACGAGGCCACCTGAGGATCCCCTAGTGTTGATGGCTTTCCTTGCATTTTTCTTCCATTTCTAGTTGCTAATTTCTAGAAGGGTTTCCCCTTCAATTTTAGTCTCTTGGAGAAAGAGGATCTCAGGAGATTCAATTTTAAAAAGGTCTTTGACTTCTTTATTCTTCGACGGATTCCCAAAGCCTATTCAATTCCAATATACTATACACATTATTTACTTGGATTGGAGTGGGTAGGACCTCCCTTGGGGGGCCTTGTTCTGGTATTTCTTCCAATGGAAATTTAAATGGTGGATTGGTTTCCTTGCATTTTTTTCCTCTCTTCTTCTTCTTCTCTGGCTTCCTTACGAGATTTCCTCCCTTCTCGTTTTGAGGGCCTCTCAAAATAATCTTCCTTCGAAGATTCATAGGTTTCTGGAGGTTTCCTTTTTATCATTTCTGCATAGGAGGAGATTCCAATTGGGGCCCTGGATTGGGTTTCCTCTACATTGTCTTTTTCCACTATGGGAGGAAGGGTTTGCTTCTCGATTTCCTCAATTATTGGATCAAAAATTTCTGAAGGATTGCTGAAGGTTTCGAAAGGGTTTTTAGAAGCCTCTGAAATTGGAGGGGTTGAGCTCCCTTCCCCAAGAACTTTCCCTATGGTAGGGGCACTAGAACCCATTGGCGCCCCTTTCCCTTTGGATATGCTATTATACTTTGGCGAGGATGATTTCTGAACCTGTGTCCATTGATTGCCTTTCTAGATATCCACCTATTCCTCGACCTTCATTTTGCAATGTCGGGAAAAATGTCTGTAGCCATGGAAATACCTGCATTTAAATGGGAGATGTTCATAATCTAGTTCTTGGATGTGAGACCAGTCTGCGACCTTTAGTTGAATGGCTTCCGGGAGCTCCACCTCCAAATCAAATTCGATGCATATTATTGCAAAGGAATATTGTTCCTTTCTCTCTGCTTTGTTGATGTATTTGTTGAGGGTTTTTCTAATGAATTCTAATGACTTATGATTCCAACAATGCAAGGGTAGATGAGGAAGGCACACCTAGACCGGAACAACCAAGGGAATATCTTGCGTCGGATTGAAACCTAGAGACCATTTGTTTAGGTACATACCTTGAGGTCCCATAAAATATGGTCCATTCTTGAAGATGATATTTCTGTCTTCTAGAATTTCAAAGATGAATACGAAAAATCCCCTGCCAAGAAGGTGGATTCTGATGCCTTCCTTGACAAGAGGAATCCAGTTCAACTACACCCATGCATCTACAGCTTTGGGAGAAGGCCATAAGCTAGTGAAATTTCCAATGAGCCCCCGTTCAACTAAGTTCGATGCAGATCGACATGTTTCTTCTTTTGGGAGGGCAACTGAAGGAATGTTATCCAATTTTTTGACAAATTTCAGCTGTGTCTCTGAGACAGGGCATTTGCTGTTGGCTGTGACTAGCTTCCTGAAGGTTGCCATCTCTAGAGGGAGAGGGGGAGAGGGGCCTCATGTCTCCCTCCTTGGGCCATGATGATGAGGGAAGGTGGAGGGAGGGGTACACAAGTGCAGGAATGCGTGCACGGAGAAACCTGTTTGTTGATTCTAAGTGAAAAACAATTATGAATTTTTAAATGTTTGTGAATTTATAAAACATAAAACACAACATAATTGAAACAAAGAAAATGAGGTTCTTTCCTAATCTTCTAAAGTGTTAAGTAATACTAAAAAGGATGTTCCATATTTTTACAACATACATGAAGTTTGAAAATTTTAAAGTTATTTTTTATAGATATTTTATATCTAACAAAAATGAATTGATTAATGATTGACTAGGATAGGTAAGGTTTTGGATATAGTGTGAGGGTTGAGATTTGGTACCAATTATCTACATTAATTTATATTTTTTGAATTCATTTTTTGTTGGTTCTAATATTCCACAACCTTCTTCATAGATTAGTGTGAAGTTTCAAATGGATTGTAACAACCTTATTTTGATTATTTTGGTTTCTTGATTAATTTGCAATTAATTATGTTTCACTATAATTTTATTTAAGTATGGAGACGATATTAACATGTCACGGTATATAAACATTGTAAATTTATTATTTTTTAATAAAATAAAATCTCTAGCCATGA
>SNQJ01S0075886.1:47864-59225 GCA_010110895.2 Picea sitchensis
CATGCTCATGAATCCCATGTCACCCTTGCTGAATTATTTTGGGAATAATTTGTTGATTCACTTTTTCCTAAAATCAAAGAAAAAATGTTAATGAGGGGGTTGGTGGTTTAACAACTAACCACCCACAATGAATACATGTATGGAGGATTGGATGGGTAGTTGAAAATTGTCAGCCAAGGGTACAACAAAAGTACTCATCTCAGTCCCCCATGATTGACCCATGAGTTCCTTTTGACATAAGGAAGAAGAAGGTAGGTCGAGAACCTTCTTGGGATGAACAAGGAATATATGCACGAGGGTGGGGGGGGGCACATGCAGAAGAGATAAAGAGAGTCTTGTAAATGAGACAAAAAACATATTTTGAGTCTAAGGGGAACTTGTTTAGATAGAAACAAAGAGAGAGGTTCTCTGAGTTGAGAGAAATCCCATGAGTAGAGCAAAGGATGAGCAAGAGAGCTCGTGAGACTAGAAAAATAATATTAAATTCAAATCCAACAAAAATGTCCATGAGCTTGATGTGTGTAGAGTGATGGAAATGAATCCCCTGTGCTAAGAGAATCTAGTTGGAAAATCATCTCATAAAAATCATGGAGGCCCTAGGCATGGTGGGTATAGAGGGTTTCTTCCTATGGTTGCAGTAAAGGAGAGTGGCCTTCACACTATCAATGTACTCCGAGAGACTGATTGTTCCACTAGTGGTATCATGGGTTGGCACAAGGGTGGCCATATTATAGAGAGGACTAGTAGCATATGGTTGGGTGGAAAAGTTCCCACCCTCAATCAATTATCTAGTCGAAATATTGTGACAGATAAGTCTCTTCGCGTGTTTTCTTTTGATGCTATGTAATTTTGTAAATGAACAAGATATTGCAAATGTATAAATTGTATGGTTATGAGAAGAGTGATTTGATAAAGGGGATGATTGTTTCCCTGTGTATGTATTACATTTCTTAGTTTGTATAGACTTATTAGTTTAATTAAATAAATACATGCCAATTAAATATCCCTATTAGTTAAGTAACGGTCCATACTGATTATTCTGATAATGGATGTATGTATAAGTAATTTGAGGCCTATGGCTAGTAGCCTTGTGAATTGACATGAATTTCCTGTGTTCAGGGAGTGAAATTGCTAGTGGAAAAGTTGGCTGAGATGGGAATAATATTTGTATGGAAGGAGAAGAAGATCTTGAGACAAATGTCATGGAACATTAGCAAAAGAGTGGAACCGTGGAAAATGAACCTTGATATCCCAAAAATGGATATCCATGGGTTTTACAATATGGACTTATTAAAAAGTATGAATTCCTGGATGTGGAACCTAGTGGTGGAACCTCGAATCCGGACACTAGTACATTTGGGTCAAATTCCGAGGGCATGTTCGATGCAATTTCCACATTATATTGTCGAGAGAACGAAAAACATCGGACCCCCTCAAACATCATTTCACGTGATGTCGCTTGTACGACGCCATAGATATTGTCTCTATTGCGACGTTTCATGTGGACACATGTCATCTCAGATTTGGCTGTCCAAACCCCATATAACTATCATTACAGTGACGTAAGAGACATCAAAATTTCAACGACCCATTTCTTTGGTCTAAACTACGTGGACATTATGGGAGCGACGTTACCATACATCGTAATACATACGTATGGTAACGCCTCTCAACCAACGTTAAGATATATACCAATGATGTGTTTTTCATGGGAGATACATTACCATATGTCGGTATACTGACATATTTTAATGTCACTCAATCAACGTTAAGCTATATATCTCCGATGTATGTGCCATGGGAGCGACATTACCATACATCGTAATTTCGACGTATGGTAACGTCACTCAACCATCTTTAAGATATGTATATTTGACATATGTGCCATGGGAGAGACATTACCATATGATCCAGGTGGATATCGGTGGCCACCCACCTATTCCACTGTCTCAAAAAATAATTTTCCACCTTGGCAGTTTTTTGGATTCCAAACTTCTGGGGCCATTTTGAGGCTCTAAATGACATTTTTTGGGGATTTGGGGCCCAGGTGATTGTCAAAGACACTCACCTTGGCCAGTTGAAATGTTTTTATTCTCAGTTAGACCTTTCCAATGGGCTATCATGAGCTTAAAACAGAGATCGTATGCGAACGTTATAACCCTGAGAAGTTGATGTACTAACTTACCCAGACGGGGCCCACATGACTTTTGGCGCTTCATCTCCTAGGGTTAGGTTTTTCGCTGTATAGGGTTTTTGAAATTATTGTTTATTGTAAAAGGCCTTCAGAGCCTCATTGTAATCATGTTCATTCGAATGAGTGCAACCATCGCATCTCTTCTCAGAGATAATCTGTCGCCATTCCAGCAAGCCTGTTTTCCGCTGCATTTTATAGTTTCATCTTATTTCCTTATTGAATAGAAAATTATTTTTACTGTATCTCTGTTATTTTGTGTTAAGAATATTTTAATAATCTGTATTCATTTCATTCTACTCATAAAATATGGATCAGTGGTATCAGAGCGATCTTCTCCTTGTCATCTTAATGCATATCCCCAACGAGGTTAGGGTACAAATAATTGGGTCTCGAGCTTGTTTCTCTTGAGGAAAAAAGATCTTGCATGCCCAAGAGACCTCTCATGGTAGGAGAAAAGAAATATGACACAATAGGATATCCTTTCAAAATGTTGCTTGAGGAATCCCTCATGCAATAGAGGAACGCGATGATGGATAGTTTTGTGCAAATCCTTCGGCGGCTACCAACAAGCGACGCATCTTCCTCGAGTGGAGGCACCGCTCCCTTCAAGGTACAAATCAACTTTGAATTTCCTATATTTGAAGGCTAGATAGATGCATTTGTTGTAGACAAGTGGTTGAATCTACTAGAAGGGTATTTTTTTGTCCATAACTTTTCGGATTGAGAAAAGATTTTTTTTTTCGCTCCTCAAAGCCGTTCCCCATGTCAAATATTGGTGGGAAACTTTCTATGAGAAAAAGGAAACATAGGAACCCT
This sequence comes from Picea sitchensis, assembly GCA_010110895.2. Lineage (NCBI taxonomy): Eukaryota > Viridiplantae > Streptophyta > Pinopsida > Pinales > Pinaceae > Picea > Picea sitchensis. The sequence continues at coordinate 50,875 of SNQJ01S0075886.1, forward strand.
CATTATTTACAGTCACAACCACCTGGGAATCCTTCAAGGATTCTATTAAGGAACAATACTATTATGTCGAAAGTTATGATGACTTGTATACCAAATGGACCACATTATGGCAAGAAAGAGACTAAGCAGTGCCAGAGTTCACAAATATCTTCCATACCTTGCACACCAAGTTAGGTATCAAATATTCAGAGATACATCTAGTGATCAAGTATCACAGTGCTTTGCATAGATACATCCAAACTGAAATGGAATTTCTGGACATCTCATCCTTGGGCGCGACCTACCGATATGTCATCAAAATCGAGCAGAAGCTCAAACAAAAGACACGACAATTTGTGCCTGGGAACCCCTCACAGAAAAATCCAGGAAAGGGAGGCCCCAACCAACAGTTCAAAGGACAAAGAAAATATGGAAAGTATTAGAACAACCAGTCCAAGCTGTGAGAAAATAAGGACATCGGAAAGACAAAGAAAGATAACAGGAAGTGGTGCGACTTCCATAAGAGCGCTTGGCCGAAGTGAAAGCCTTTGAATCAGATGTGGGTTCTGACTCTGAGTCAGACCCAGAAAGGGGAAGAGAGATCATTGATGTGGAACCCAGTGTCACTGTTTCTACCACCAAGCTCCAACATGGTGAACCGGACGATACATAAGAAGGAGAGTGCCTCTTCCATTCACAGATGTGGGTAAAAGGCACCCCGCTACACTTCATCGTTGATAGTGGTAGCCAGAAGAACCTCATCTTATTATAGGTCATCAAGTAATTGGCCCTTTCAACAACACCACACCAACAACCCTACACCATTGGATGGCTCTGTGAAGTAAGCGATCTCTGTGTCAGACAATAGTGTCGATTGTTGTACAACATCAAGCCCTTCAAAGATGAGGTATTGTGTGATGTTGCTCCTCTCAAAGTTTGTAATGTTATTTTGGGCCAACGTTATTTATGGAAATGTCATGTTGTATATGAGTCTAGGCATCGTAGTGTTATTATTACTTTGAACAAGAAATTGTACAGGATACACGAGGCGGTCCCTCCTAGTGCTATTTCCTTGATCTTTTCCAAGCAATGCATGAAGGTCATCCCTTAGACCGGGAAATTTGTCTTCTTTGTGATTCGCTCTCAAAGTGAGTGAAAGATTGCAGTTACATCTGGGGCCTCCATGACTGATCTATCCACACAACAAAAGAAAGTGGATAAGGTCATGGAATAATACTCAAATATCTTCATCTCTCCTACCGAGGTACCTCTGTACTTCCAGGTCAAGCATCCCATTGATCTGACCCCAGGTGCACCGTTAACCAATGGGCTAGTCTACTGCCACTCTCTATTAGAAAACGAGGAGATCAAGAGCTAGATCCAAAAAATTCTCCACAAGGGGCACATATGTCCCATCTCATCCCCCTATGGGAGCCCAATCATGCTGGTGCAGAAGAAATATGAGACATGGCGACTCTGCATTGATTACTGGGCCCTGAATAAAATCACAGTCTAAAACAAGTACTTGATTCCCCAAATCAACAACCTCCTTGATCAGATCATGGGGGCCAAATACTTCAGTAAGATTGATCTGATGTCTAGCTACCACCAGGTCCCAATATAATAGACATATGTATGGAAGATTGCCTTCAAGTCAAAAGAAGGTATTTTTGAATGGCTAGTCATGCCCTTTGGTTTGACAAATTCTCCAACAAATTTTATGAGGATGATGGATGACATCCTACGACCTTTCACCAATACTTTTGTAGTGGTGTATTTGGATGACATCCTCATCTACAACAAGACTTGGGCAAAAAACTTGCAACATATTCAACAGGTTCTTCACACCATGCAACAATACAAATTGTATAAAAACTTGGAAAAATGCTCCTTCGACATGGAAAAGGTCCATTACTTAAGATACATCATTGATCAGCATGATGTGCATGTGGATCCAGCTAAGATCTAGTTCATCAGTGACTGTACAACCCCAACCACACTCACTGAACTTCAGAGCTTCTTGGGCCTCGCCAATTTTTATCACAGGTTCATGTTATGATTATCTCATATCATATGGGCCCTCATCCAAGTAACCAGGGGTTGCAGTAAGGAAAACTTTGTGTGGGGCTTGTCCCAACAACAATCCTTTGATGACTTGAAGAAGTGTTTTTTCTCATCCATGGTACTTTCATTACCGGACCTGCAACATCCCTTTGAGATCAAGACAGATGCTTCAAACTATGATGTGGGAATTGTTATGAATCAACACGCCCACCCTGTGGCATATCATAGTGATACACTATCAGATGTAGTCCGTAATTACCCTAATTACGACAAATAAATGCACTCCATTGTGAAATCCTTCTACCAGTGGAGACATTACATTCTTGGGAAGGAGACAGTCATCCAAACTGATCACAAGCCACTAAAATTCATGCAGACCCAAGGAAAATTGCAAAATGACTGCCATCAGAAGTAGTCAACACACTTACAACAGTTTGACCTCAACATCAAGTATAAAACAAGAAGTACCAATTGAGTTGTCAACTTCCTTAGCCAACCTCCAGTCATGACACTCACCATAGTGCTAGACTCTTGCAACCACAAGACCTTTATATGGCTCCACCTCTATGAGAGAGACCCTGACTTCTCCACCACCTACCAATTGTTGGGCGCCAACTCATTGGTTTCTAATTTCCATCTTCAGAATGGGTTGTTGTGTTGTTTTGGCCATATCTAAGTTTCATCAAGCAAGCATGCAAAGATTATTTGGGACGCTCACTACAGTCAGGTGGTAGGACACTTTGGCATCGAAAAGATAGTGGCAGTGCTATAGAAACATTTCTACTGGCCGAAACTTCGACAGGATGTCGACAAGTATATCAGGGCCTGCACTGCCTGTGCTATTTCCAAACCGACCACTAAGAAATAGGGCCTGTACACCCCTCTACCTACTCCTAACATGCCATGGGAATCTATCTCAGTTGACTATATGTCAGGCCTCCCGTCCACCAAGATGGGAAATGTCTGTGTTTTTGTGGTTGCTGATCACTTTTCCAAGATGGCGATTATAGTTGTCTACAAGAAGAACATCACAGTAGAAGCCACTGCCAAGATTTTCTTTGAACGAGTATGGGTACATTTTGGGATCCCATAAACCATTATCTTAGACCATGACAGTCGGTTCCTCATTTCATTATGGTTGATACTCTGGTCACTACTGGATACCAATTTGGGGCCCAGGCAACTGCTAGAGGAACTTACCCGGGCCAATAGAAAATTGTTCTTCTTGGTTAGACCTTTGCGACAAGCTATCGTGTGCCTAAAACAAAGATCGTATGCAAAAGTTATGACCCCGAGAAGTTGATGTACTAACTTACCCAAACATGGTCCACATGACTTTTTGCACTTCATCTCCTTGGGTTAGGTTTTTGGATGTCTAGGGTTTCTGAGTGAAAAGACAAACCTCAAGCTTACCTCTTGATTTAGGAAAGATTTACCTGTCACATGTGTGGATGAAAAACTTTATAATATGCTCATAAATAGTTTTAGGTTCATGGATAAAACCTCTAGGGTTTGATCTATGTCATAAGGACTTAGGAACAATTTTTCTAAGGTATAGACCATCACAAGATAATTGCAGCCAGTAATCCACAAGAAGGGACAACAATTTATTGACCATAGCTGATCAAACAAAACTAGGTACCCCACAAGAAGGGACAACAAGAACTCCAAAAACTGAGACAACAAAACTCCCCATATCAAACAAGCAAACCCTCCATAAAAAATAGTCCATATCAAACCCTCCATAGCTGAAAAAAAGGAAGCACTATATAAACACTCCAACACAGAGGACAACAAGAGTGGAACCCTCACAAGGACCTCAACTCTACACGTTGAGGCCACAACACTTGTACTCAAGTCCGTGGCCCTAAAAGGTAGACCTGACACCCACAAGGAGGCTCCTCAATCACTTTAGTAGGTCTGACATCTAATGAAGACACCTCTACACAAAAAGGACTGGTTTGACATCTCTTGGGAGGCACCTCATCATCTCTTTCACCAACACACAATCAAGGAGTAGTACCCAACCAATACCAAGACAAAACAAAACTCATATCTGAAACTGTTACACCAAATGGGGAGGTTGCATCAACAAACTTAGATCTAAAACTGTTACATCAAATGGAGAGTATGCACAAACAAAACTTAGATCTAAAACTATTACATCAAATAGAGAGGCCGCACCAACAAAAAAAACTCAGATCTAAGACTGTTACATCAAATGGAGAGGCCACACCAACAAAACAAAAATCAGATCTGAAAAGATAGTCCAAAAAGGAGGCCACACCATCATCAAGAGAGAACAAATAAGGTAGTCACAACAAATAAGAGAGTGAGGAGTGAGTGAGTCAGAGTGTAATAAAATTCTAGAGGGTATGGTCTTATTTATATTTAGGGAGACAGGTTAGGGAAATTTAAAATCATAATTAAATATTGACATTTAATTAATATAAATATTAATTAAAATGTCAATTAATATTAATATTAATTATAAAAACCCTAAACACGTATAAAACCCCAATCACATAAATAAAACCTCAATCACATAAAACAACAAGGGGGTACTTTTTAAGACAAAGTCAAGGGGGGGTCCATAATGGAAAAACATGTCCACATGAGTCTCATAATGACCTATAAAATTTATCATCACTGCATAAGGGGGTCCATCAACAATGTGGTCATGTCCATATTCATAGGCACTCCTATGTCTCATGGACCATCCCGGGAGAGAGGAAGAGGATCACATATCAACACATCTTGGTATTACACCAAAATCTAGCTGGTCAAAGACCAAGTTTCCCTAGAACACATATGGGGGACCTAGAATACATCTAGTGTCTTATCCACCATGGTACAAGACCAAGGATCAAACCATGCATTAGGCAAGGGTTCCCTAGAACACATCCAGCGGCCCTAGAACACATCTAGGGACTTGTATCAACCACTAAGGAACACATCCAAGGATCAATCCAAGCACTGAGCAAGGATTCCCTCAAACAAATTCAAGGGCCCTAGACACATCTAGGGACTTATATCGACCACCAAGGAACATATCCAAGGATCAATCCAAGCATCGAGCAAGGAAGATCCCTTAGGAACCTACCATTTCGATGACATTTGCTTCCCAGAAGAAAGTGAGAAGATGCCTAAAGTTCCCAATGATGGATCTAATCAAATTTGGGTTTCCCCCAAAGATAATTTTCTATATACTGGTTCACACTTCCCATTATCTAATTCAATACATATTGATACCTTTTTATACAAGAAGGATGTTAAGGAAAGTGTTTTTTAGCTTAAGATTATTTCGGTGGAAGCTCTAATTTTTGAAACCCTATCATAACGCAAAAACTCACTCCCTTTGACCTAAGTTGTCCTCTAGTTTATGATGGTTATATTGAGTCTTGCACTAAAGAGAGGAGATGCTCTAACCATGTTATTATAATTGATATAGATATCCATAATACTTATCTTCCATCTTGTACCAAATGAACAAAATTGTATCATTGCATGAAGGAGGACCGTTTGGAGGAGGAGAGATATTGAGATTGCAATGAACCATTTGGAGGCCCAGACATCATGAGATTGCAGTACACCTGAGTTGAAATGACTGTTTGAGATGGAAAGATGTGAGATTGCAGTGCACCCTTTGGAGTGTCAGATAAGATAAGATTATGATTAGGGTTATATTATATATTTTCTGGGAAGGGATGGAGATCAAAAAATGCGTTGCAATGAGAACATCATTTGTATTCATTTTTCCTTTGACAACATTGTTCAGGCATAAAATCAAAGAAAAATAGTTGTAATCAATTTTGGAAAGATGGGGATTATGATGTCCAAAATGAACAAAAGTGATATTTACTAGGTGGCATGTATCATGTTCAAGTACATCCAAAATTCCTCCATTCTAATGTGATTTCCCACACATGGGAATTTGGAGAGATTTCAAATTTGCTTGATAATGTAGTTGAATATTTTCAAAATGGTGCAACTTTTTTCATTGTGGACAAAATTCCAAACCCTAGGGACAATATTCCAACTCTTCCTTTCCAAGATAATGGAGGTGGAATGGATCTCGATTGCATGCAGAAATGTATGAGCTTGTGTTACTAAGTGAAAACTAATAGCACAACTATGGGATGATATGGAAGTGGATTCAATACAAGTATGATAAGATTATGTAAAAATGTGATTGTTTTCAGTCGCTTTTCTCATGGAATCCCTATTACATAGAGTATTGGGATATTTTATTACACATTTTTGAGTAGAAATATTCACAATTGTTAAGGAATTTAGTTCTTTATGAGAATCTGATTGTATATTCCCATCAATAGAGTCCAAAAGAACTCTAGAAAATAATTAGAAACAAAAATTACATGAAGAGCATATAGGATGTCCTCAAATTGAGATCTCTCTCCTCTATCATGGCCTTTGTGGTGTTGATAAACATTTCCGTTAAGACAAAGGTGAGGAAAATTTTAATTACCCCAAAATTCCAATAGTGTACATGTTGGCATGTTTTACAGGCAACGTATGCTTGTCATTGATGGCAAGTACAACAACGATGATGGCTTGCGTACAGGAGAATGATCAACAACACAATGTTAATGGGGAGGAGAAGCAATAGTGATCGTTGGATCAACAATTCAGAATTCTCGATGGCTGTCAGATCTCAATGTAGACAAGAGGAGCGCGCAGATATGGAGGATAGATCTCGGGCGTTAGATCCGAGTGCAGGGTCCGACCACCGTTGGATCGAGGAGAGCCTGCATGTTCTTTAAAGATCCTGAGAAGCGGGCTTACAAAACCCCGAAAGCAGGAGGACCATCCATCTTCTGGTAGGACACGTGGAGAAATATCGTCGGTTCGCTGACTATAAAGTCAAAGGAACGGGGTTCCCTAACTTGCCGAAATCGCGAAATGCGAAACGCCAAAATCTCATCAACCATCCATATCAGGGGGTTATGTGGATCATTGATCCGACTCCCTTTCGGAGTTTCATGAATCGAAAGTTGGAGATGTCAAAGAATAATAACCACAAGAATCCCGAAATCACGATATGCGGAATCACGACTTAATCTGAGCCATCAAATCAAGGTTTGATCTAGACCGTTGATCCTAGTCCATGTCGGAGTTTCGGGGATCGTGACTTGGAGAGTCGATATGCCTCATCTCTAGATTCACGAAATGCGAAAGCACCTTATGCATAAGGCTGTGGTCATAGCCCTTGGTCACATCAGCGAGAGATGGAGGAAAGAGCTAGAGAAACCAAGATCCTTTTCGGGGATCGTGACTGGGAATGTCGAGACACATGGTCACATGAATGCCAAACTGTCGAAAGCCGAAGTGCTGAAATGAATGCAAGATCCCTTGGAATCAATCCAATGGTGCAGGTGAATTTGAACAAGATCGGAGGGCTACTGTAGCACGACACAGTGTAACTTCCAGAAACCAATGATGGTTTCTGCCAGAGGACTCGAAGACACTTCGGGATGATTGACATAAGAGGTGAAGAGTCTCTGGGAATCTTCAAGAGGGATGAAGATGTTCGTGGAGGAGATTGACAACTGGATGAGGATTGAGCCTGTAACTGGAATAGAGAAGGTGAGCTCGACTGTCACAGAGAAGACGAAGAGTCTCAAACTGCCAGAGAGGCTGAGGAATCTCAATATAATGTAGAGTGATGCTGAACGAGTGGTAAAACGACCAGAGAAGTTGAAGAGTCACGATGATGATCAGATAGAGCACTCAAGTTATGGAGGAGTTTGGCGCAGAGTGAGCTTGCACAAAGACAACAGAGACTATAAGAATGTGAAATGAAAAAGAGATAGTTGTTGTCATTGTGTAGGAGAATTGAAGGGTGTACAAGGAGGCAGAGTGCAGGAGAAGAAATGCACATTTGAGGAATGGTGCATTGAAGGGATATGGCGCATAGAGCATAAAAGGCTGAAGAATATAAAGTGCTAGAGGTGGGCAGAAGACATTGATGCAGACAGGGCAAAGCTATGTAACAGAACAACGACAAGGCTGGTAAGCCATTGAATAATTTTATATCGTTGTAATAAGTTTTAGTAACAAATAATTTATAATTCAGGGTGGTTGGGAGGTGCTAGGGAGGACTGGTGTCCTCAAAGGTTCAAGCGGGTGCTTGAAAACAGGGAGTTGGTGCTTCCTTCTAGTTGGCGCTAGAGAAATCAGGGAGTTGGTGCTTCCTTCTAATTGGTGCTTCCTTCTAGTGGGTTCTAGAGAAAATAGAGAGTTGGTGCTCTCAGCAAGTAGCATCTTGCAAAACTGAGGTTGTAGCCTCA